>PVLC010001288.1:105583-149556 GCA_004027655.1 Graphiurus murinus | reverse complement strand
TGTACAAATGATTTTTTTAAAGGGAGAGGGGGACTTAATATAAGACATATTCTTAGGTGAAATGAAAATAAAAAGGAGTAATGTTCAAGATGAGCCTGGAAGCCGGGCAAGGTGCTGTATGCCTGTAATCTCAGTACATGGAAATTGAGACAGGAGGCTCTCAGGCTTGAGGACAACCTCAGCAACATAGCAAGACTCTACAATCTTGTGAGACCCTGTTTCAAAATAAAAAATAAAATAGGGCAGGGGTGTGTGGTTCAGAGATAGAACACCCCTTGGTTCAATCCCCAGTAACACACACACACACACACACACACACACACACACACACACACTCACTCCTGGATCACATTGTGATGCCAGAGATTAAGGAAGTACTTCAAAATGGATGGGGACACAGGAGCCAAACTGAAAATCTCCCAATGACTGAAGCTGGTACAATCTAACAACAAAATTTTTCTCTTACCCCAGGTTTTCCCCTCCATTCACCCCTCCTCAGTAACCCATGTGAATCATGGTACACTGATCCTATCCCCAGCTGCAGAGTTAGTCTGATGGGTCGACACCATTGGTTCTCTCAATGTGGATCCCAGGCTAACAACATTTGCATCATTTGGGAACTTTTTAGAATGCACAATCAGAAGTATAAATTCTCAGACCCAACTTGTGATTACTGAGTCAGAAGCTCTGCAATTGAGTCAGATTGCTGGGGCTGAGCAATCTCTATTTTAAAAAAGTTTCCTGGTAATTCTGATGCAGACTTACACTTGAGAATCACTGGTCCTCATCAATCATGGTACTCAAATTCCCCTTAATAGTCATTGGTTCCTGAATCCAGGCTTAAGCCAATCAGTGTCTAGCATTCTCCTGGCAGCTTTAATTGGTCCAGAGGTGGTCATGTGATCAGTGGACTGAAAGGAAGGCTATTTGCTTTTCAGTTCTAGAAGATGCCTTTCCCCCCTCTTGCCTTTTCTGCTCCTTCTCTTGATAACAAAACTTGGCTATTATGTTGCCTTCTTTGTTTCTGTCAGCCAAAACTCAACAATGAAGGAAACCAAGCTGAGGGCAGAGTTGAAAAGTACCATAGCAAAATGAGCCTAGAATCTTTGCTCTGTGTTTCTGGTCTTCCTGTTCCCCCAAAAGGTGTATTTCCTTGGGGTTTAAGACAGAAGAATTTGTGGTTTCTTGTAACTTATAGCCCCAAATATTGTAATTACAGATGAGATCAAGGAAGTATGGGGACAATGGGCATACCAAAAATATTTTAGGAGGATGAAGGGTATATTTAGGTTAACAGGGTTTTATTTTTTTTTCTTACTGAGTTCCAAACACTAGACCCAGGAAGTATAAGTTACAATTTGAGAAAATCAACATAATACAAATAAAATGTAGCATTACTTTATGCAGTGGGTTCCCGATTAGAGAATTAGCTAAAACTGCACAATTTTTTTTTAAATGGAGAAGGGGGACTTAAAATGAGACATATTCCTAGTTGAAATGAAAATAAAAAAGACTAATGTTTAAGATGAGCCTGGAGCATATTGTGGTACAAGAGATTAAAGAAGTGCTCCAAAAAGGATGGGGAAACAGGAGCCAACCTCAAAGGCTCTCAATGACTAAAGCTGGAACAATGTGACAACAAAATAAATAATAATAGCATTGGTTTATAACCTGAAGACTAAGGTAACTATCTGTGAGTTTACATTGAGTTAAATAGTAATGAAATAAGTAAAAAAATGGGGAGAAGGTATAGCTTTTCCCTCTAGAAGAAGTCCAATGAATTAATGAAGAAGCAGTGAGGAAAATAGCAACAACACAGAGATATTTGTTGCAGGGGGACCCACCAATGGATGCTAAAGTTAGTGGGAAGAGGTTTGAGGAGAAACAAAGTATTTGCATAGTCTCAATATCTTCCTCCAGGAGAAAATGAATATATAAGGCAAACTAGGGTGTTATAGAGGTGTATCTGTAAGATTTCCCCTCTGAAATGTGTTCTATTGTGTCAGAGACAAGAAAAAGCAAGAGATGGGTTTAAAATTGCATGACCTGGTACTTGGGAATCTGAGACAGAAGGATCGAAGGTTTGAGGCCAGTTTCAGCAACCTAATGATACTCTGTTTCAAAACAAAAAATAAAAGGGCTGGGGTATACCTTGGGTTCAATCCTGCTATGAGAGAGAGAGAGAGAGAGAGAGAGAGAGAGAGAGAGAGAGAGAGAGAGAGAGAGAGAGAGAGAGAGAGATATTGAGATTGATTCATGGATTCCTCCTGCTAAGAAAGAGGGCCATTGCCATTCAGAGCTCTCCAATTAGCACTGAACTAGATGTGGTCTGGTCCAAAGAGCTGTCTCTTTTCTCACTATTGAAGAACCCTAAAGGCTCGCCTCTCCCACAGCTCCCTATCCTAAACCCCAAGGCCCCAGGTTTGCTCACTGCCAGTCTGGGTGGTGGTGAGTTTCACAAGCTAATCTCAGCATGCAGATTGACTGGGTCGCCTTCATTTTCCTCTGGATTTTAGGGTTATTTGTGCTGGCCCAGGGCCACAGTCAGCTCTTCCCAAACTGGAACACATTCTTAGAAAGGGTTGGTCCCACCATCCTCATCTTGGCTGAAGTCAATGTCTAGTTTCATTTTTCATTAAACTGCCATTTGTAACTTTCATTGAACAGGATGACAACATGTCCAACTGTCTTCATTCAGTATTTTCACAAGAGAGGACCTTCTTGCCTCCCAGGAGAGTGTGTGATTGATTTATCTCCTCCATTGTGCAATCGGTTCACCACCATTACAACTAACACAATGTTCTGGAGGAAAATGTTGCTGTATCACACAGTGACCTCATTCAAGTTGACAGTGCCTGGTTTCTCACCTAGATCCACCAAAGCCTACACCACGGGGGAGAATTGCATTACTGGAGGCTGCTCTGGTCTGATTGGGAGTGAGTGCCCGCAGGGACAGGTCCACCTCTTGCCCATCCTCCTCTACCCTGGGTCTGGCACATAGCAGGTGTGGTAGTCACCAGTGCTGTTTGGCAAGTATATCCAACTCTTCACTTCCTGGGCCTTCACTGGGGATCATTTCCTGGCCTCCAGTGTCTGGGTGAAACTACCTGAATAGTTCCAGCTGATGAGTTCGGAGCAGAAGTGTTGTACATCATTTCTAGTCTGGAATATCTAAATGCTTGTGGTTCAGAGCCTTTCCCCCCTCTAGCTCTGAGTGCTTGCAATACACGAAACTCCCTTTTAACTATGTTAAACATGTGGCAGAAGAAATAAACTTTTGTTTCATTAACCATGGAGATTCTTTTTTCTTTTTGTTCTTTTTTGTGGTGCTGGGGATTAAACCCAGGCATATTCTACCACTGAGCTACATCCCCAGCCTTTAAATTTTTATTTTGAGTAATCCCAATATTTGGGAGGCAGAGACAGAAGGATCTTAGGTTCAAAGCCAGCCTCAGAAATTTAGCAAGACCCTATTTCAAAGTAAAGAAATAATAAAGGCTGTTGGTGGAGCTCAATTGTAACACTCCCTCCCCTGGGTTCAATCATCAGTAACACAAACACACACACACACACACACACACACACACACACACATTCCCCTCTTTTTACTTATTCGAGGTGGGGAGGGTATTGGGGATTGAGTCCTGGGGCATTCTACCTCCCAGCTACATCCTCAGCCCTATTTTTATTTTATTTTGAAACAGGGTCTCACTAGGCTGATGAGAGTCTCACTCCTTGTTGAAGATCCTCCTGTCTCAGCCTCCCAAGTACTGAGATTACAGTTGTGTGCCATTATGCCCAGCTTGAGGTTTTTATTTTAATACATATACTTTGCTTGTATATTAACAATAAGATGGAGAAGTGCTTGGGAGGCTGAGACAGGAAGATCACAGGTTCATGACCAGGGTACTATAACTTAGAGACAACCCGTTTAAAAAATAAAATAGGGTTGGGGGTGTAGCTCAGGGGTAACCCCTCCCTTGGGGTTCATTTTCCAGCACTGTATTTTTTTCTTTTTTCTTTTGTGACAGGGTCTTGGTAAATTGCCAGACTGACCTCGAACTTGCATTCCTCCTACCTCAGCCCCTGGAATAGCTGAGATTACAAGCATGCTCCATTGTGCCTGTATCCACTAAGATTCTGAGGGCTGCTTCTTACTGCAGCATAACCTAGGCTCTCCTCACTCATTCCCATAGATATAAAATAAATGTTTGTTGAATGAAAGAATGATATAAGACAGAAGACACAAGAGCAGTATTGCACTAGAATTTCTATAAATGAAAGATGCAGGCATGGTAGTCCAATTATAGGTGTGTGAGAAGTTAGTGCCATGTTGACTAGGACACATTTCTTGTTTTGTTTGTTTAGTATAGTGTTTTTATAAGATGCTTTTTATTTGGGGTGTCAGAGTGTTGATGGAGATTAAATACCCCAAACCAACCAACCCCCACTGGAATTTTGAGGACCTTGTCACTATGCGTTTTACAAATGGGAAAGCGAGACCCAGATTATCTAAGTGAACATACCGACAGGTTAGGTGCAAAACTGATGGATATCAAACCCCTCATTTCCTGATTCTCTATCAGGTGCTTTTGCCATGCCCTCATTCTACCTTTCCCAGCAGGTGTTAAGAGCACAGGGGCTTGAGATTCATACTCTTAATTATTCCAGTCCTGACTCCACCACTTACTAGCTGTGGACCTTGGGGGTAGTTACTCAATCTCTCTGGGCCTTGGTTTCCTCAGCTGTACAGTCCTTGGGAAGCAAAGAATCTGTTTTAGACCACCATGGAGTATATTTATAAACTATTTGGCCACCGGTCAATCAATCGTATTTGATGTTCTAAGGAGAACTGGGAACTGGTGAGCTGTCCTCCTCTGCCACTTCCGTTTGCCAAGAGCTCATACTACAGGGTCCAGTGGAGGGAAACAGGTTTCTGCCCTTCCTATGCGGTATCTCCCATGTCTGCTAACTGATCTATGTCTGATGATCAAACTCTGTTACCAGCTCAAAGACCCTGTGGGTTAAGGGCCAACATCACCTACTCACCAGTTTCTGGGGCATCAGCCTACAGGATCTGGATAAAAGACTTAACTGGGAATCCTGAGCACCACATAGTACTTGTGTAGGAGGCAGTTGATTAGGCCTTCCTCTTAGAAAAGGCAGAAGATCCTCTGCTTGAGGGGTTCAGTCCTCTCCTTGGTCCCAGCCTCTTTCCTCTTCTGTAGGTCCTGACATCAGAGTTATGTTAATCTGAGAGTGTGTTGAGAAGAATGAAAGATTGGCTGGAAGTGTATCAAAATATGACTTTTTAATTTTAGGGGAAGGGCTGACTCACTTTCGGTTTTTAGACATTTCTTTAAAGTGTTTTTTTTTTAAAACAGTAAAGCTGTTTAAAGGAAAAGCATACACATACTTATTCTATCTTAATTATAGAAATTCAAGCAACTTTTAATATGAGATATACATAGATGAACTTTTATTGATGCTAAACAATATTTGAAAAGTGGGCATATCATAGGTGAGCAGCTCAATAAATTTTCACAAATATAATAGATTAATGTAGCCAGCATCTAGATCAAAATTAGATCGAGATTGTTATCTGCACTCTGTAAGCCCTTCTTATTCTCCCTTGTAACTCCCTTCTAGTTCACCAATGACCACTATTCTAACTTCTAACAGCATAGATTAGTTGTCTCCATTTTATCCTTTAGAAATAGAATCACATACTACGTACATTTCTCTTACACTCTTCACTCCACATTGTTTTGTCTTCTGTTTTTGTTTTTGCTTTGTTTTGCTTGTACTAGGAATTGAACCCAGGGGCATTCTACCTCTGAGATACAAATCCAGCCCTTTTGGTTTTTTATTTTGAAGCAGTCTCACCAAATTGCTGAAGGTCTTGCTGAATTGCTGAGGCTGGCCTTGATTCTGTGATTCTCCTGTCTCAGCCTTCCAAGTACTGGGATTACAGGTATCCACCACCAGGCTGGACATTGTTGATGAAGTTCATCTATATTCAGCACAGCAGTAGTCCATGTATTCTCATTGCTGTCTAGTATTCAGTTTTGTGTGGCTATACCACACAAATTGGGAAGTTTCCAATCCGGAGCTGTTACAGATATATTGATGTGATATTCTAGTTCAAATCTTTTGGTAAGCAGACACACTCATTAGACCTAAAGGGGAAATTGTCCACCATAGGGGAGTTGTATTCTCAGCTTTCATAAATTCTGTCAAAGAGTTCCAAAGTGCTAGATGAAATTTGCACTCCCACTAGCAGTGTATAAAAGTCCTGGTCTTTATACAATATGAAGTTTGTTTTATAATAAGTAAAACGTAGGTAAGTTATTTCAAACAGAACCAACTTAGCCCTTTGGAGTGACATCGAGTCTGTTTATTAAATATGCTTTTTCCCTTCATCATAACTTCTAACTTGTTATGTAACCTGGATGAGCTTCCTGACCTCCACTCCCTGTTAATCCAACCAGTCAAAAGGCTCTCTGAAAACACTGTCCATTCATTTATCCAGCTAGAATGTTGTGAGTGTTAATAAACTTGGTGTTTGCAAAACAAATTCAACCCCTCCTGCAAAGCGGTGTATATACCTTGCCCCTGATGTGGCTAATATGGCAAAGTCAGCCAAGACGTGCCATGCAGCTCTGCCCTTTATAAACATCGAGTCTCCAAGATCCTAAATGCAATTCAGAATGCAGTTTTGGCAGTATAGAAAAGTGGTGTGTTCTCTTGCAGGTTTTAACTGAAGAGAACAGTACTTTTAGATAACACGTTTTGAAAATATAGGAGTTGACTATAAGGAGAGGTGGTAAAAGGAACCAGAGAGGGAACTCGGAGTGTTTATTATTTCCCTAGTCTCTACAACTAATTTTTATTGTAGAACCAAGACTCTGTATTCCCATCTGTAAAATGGGGTACTTTGACAACCTTCTTAGGTGATCTGTAAGTGCTATCCAGACCTAGTTTTTATGCTTTGAAAGTACAGAGGGTGGAGATGATGACAGTGGGAAAAGACAGAGAGGACCAGGGGCAATTTACTTCATATAATGCCACCTCTCCACCACCCCTGGCTGCCCCCAGCGGGCAGAGCACCTAGGATCTTAGTTTCTAGGTAGCCAGTGAATTATGTCCTTCACCAGGAAACAGCGGGCCTAAGTCCTTTCTCAGGATGTTTCTTTTTTACCAGTCGCTCCAAATCCCCTCTCAAGCAGTCTGGTTTGTACATTCTGGAATATTCTGGCCAGAGTGGAACCTAGCATCCCCACATAACAATTACAGCGCCCAGCGCTGAAAGTGGTGAGACTGGCCTTTGGGTACCAGGGCGACCCCTAAAGGTAAGCCGCTGGGCGTGGAAGTTGGGGTCTCCAAGCGGGGGGGCGCACCTGGCCGATCGCCCAGCATCCAAGGGTGTAGCGCTCCAGGGAGCCCCGAAACATTGCGGGGGCTCTGGCCTGGGCAGGGTGGGCAACAGGGCTCGCGGCCCCCGCTTATCCCCAGCCCGAAGCTCCCCGCAGGGCTTCGACCCGCGACGAAGCTCGCTCACACCCTCCTCTCTCGGCACCCCGCCCGCTGCTCCCCACCTCCGCTGCCAGCCTCCGCGCCCAGCCTCGCTGCGGCCGAGCGCCGGACGCGCCACGCCGCGCTGGGCAGCTGGAGAGCGGGAGGGCGAGCGGTCCGGGAGCGGCGGGGGCGGCGCCCAGGCGGCGGGAGGGAGGAGGAGGGACGCGGGCGGAGAAAGGGGAAAAGGAGGGCCCCAGGGCGCCCGCGGCCAGCCCGTCGCTGGGACCGGCAGGTAAGCGTGTGGCGCCGAGACGGGACTGTCCCCTCGGGCTCCTAAGACCCAGCCCGAACTGCTGGCGGAGGGCGCGGGAGGCTCTGTGGCAGCGTGTGGACCTGGAGGGCGACGGGACGGCGGGGCGGACGCTCCCTCTACCCGGCTGCGGCCGTGGCTGCGGCTCGGAGCCGGGGCCCCGCGGTCCCGAAAGGCAAAGACAGAGCGCAGAGCCCGGAGCCGGCGCCCTTACAGTGGGAAACTGCGCGCCGTGGGAAAGGGGGCTCTGGCGACTTGTTCTCTGATGGGGGACTGTGGACTCCAGACCTTTAAACGGACTCAAACCGTCCCCACCCCTCTGGGAAAAGGACCCACATGAGTCTTACTCGAGCAGGGAGTCTGCGAGACGTGACTCCCGGGGACTCGGTTTATCGCGCGGGACAGTGGGTGCGGCGGTGCCCGGTGCCCGCGGAGCGCAAACGCGCCCCGGGCCGGGGATGTACAGCACCTGGTGGGGCCCAGAACAGGTGGCCCCGGGCGCGGTGGGATGGAGCAGCAGTTCAGAGCCAGGGAGTGAGCGTCGGGGAAGAGGGTATGGGTGAGCGCGTTTCGGCAGGAACTTAGGTTTGGATACTCCAGAACTATATACAAAGTGACTGGGAGAAAGAGCTGACCGGCTTCCCAAGAGCCAGATGAAGCCAGGACAGAGGTTTTCCCTGGCTGCTTCGACAGTGACACTTCTAGCTAGTACTGTGCACACGAGTCCCTGGGGATCCGGTTAGAATGAGGTTCTGATTCAGTAGGTCGGGTGGGGCCCCAGAGTCTGCATTTCTAACAAGCTCCAGGATGCTGCTGCTGTTGCTGCTCCAAGGACTACTACACTTTCTGTGGCACAGAGCTACTTTGTGTCCAACAAGTTGGAAATCTTAGGAAAAGTGGAAGATCGGGAGACGAGGTCCTAAGACTTCTACCTCAAACGCAATTAGGAACGATGGAAGTATTGCTGCTCCTTTAATAGCAAAATGCTTTACTTTTCTTACCAACTTTCTGGTCAAATACATTTTCTGAAGGCAGAGCTGATTTCATGGACGTGTACCCTGCACTTGAGTTATGCTGACATTCAGAACAATTTTTGAACAAGGGGCCTCGCATTTTCATTTCACACTAGGCCTCACAAATTATGTTGGTCCTCATAGGTGGCAAAAGGACCATTTCTTTCATCAGGGTTCCAGCTGGTGGGTGATGTTGAGTAAAGGTTTTTATTAAGGGAAATATTTCAGTCTCTCAATTTCTTTTTGAATTTTTAAAAAAGTAAGTCCATGAAATAAAAAGTAAAAATGGCTGGGATGTAGCTCAGTGGTATTGTGCCCCTTGGGTTCAACCCCCAGTACCTCAAAAAAAAAAAAAAAAAGGCTATGAGTATAACCCCAGTCGTGCATGGTATAACAAAATGTGTTGATTTACTAATATTAATAATTAAGAATGCATTAAGAGGTCATTATTAGTAGACAGTACAGTTGAGGTTGATGTCAAAATAATTGGTAAATTAATCAACAAGGTGCGTGCTATTTCTAAAGGATTTGGGGAGGAGTCTTTAGTGTCTTAAAAGTTTGCATAGGTAAAATCTAAAATGAGCTGGACTTTGCTTGGTTTGGCTGCTTGTAGTTCAAATGCAAAGCTGGAAAACAAAAAGTGGCCAAATTTTGTAGCTATTCAGGGGTATTGTTTTACAGGGCCTCAGCGCCCTGCCAGCCCGGATTGGATTCCCTTCTGCTTTTATCATTCCCACATCCCTGCAAGGTGACTTTCATTAAAAGAGGGATAAAGCAAATTTAGCTACTGAAAAACACTGAAGAAATGCAGGGCCAGCATCTTTGTTTTGTCTGTGAATAATTCTTGCCAAAAAAACACAGATTCCAGGTGTGTGTACTTTTCTGGGGGAAAAATGTAGAAAATACAGAAAAGGAAAAAAGGGACTCTAATTATGGATATGATTTTATTCAGCAAGAGGGAGAAGAAGTCTGAGAAATGGAATTTCATTGGCGGGTTTGGCAGGGAAAGGAAAGCCGCTATGTTTTTGGTACCATGAACTGCCTTCCAGAAATGGCAAAGTGAGTTTGCTCAGGTGTTAGGGAGAGCCAGCAAAGAAGCCGATTTTCCATATCCGATGTGGTCATTCTGGGGACTTAGAGGGGGTACATCATGACACATGTTCCTGGTGCTCTCACTCCTCAGACAGAACTGACAAATACATTTTTCCATTTCAGAGAGTGCCAAGTCACTTTCAAATACACGATACAAATTGGAAAGAGCACCATTACTCTTTTAAAATGGGGAGAGGGGCATGTGTTTCTGTAATGTTAACAGTTATGAAAATAGAAAGGAGAGGTCTTGACTCTACAGTAAAAACCTGGGGGCTGGTTTTTATGCCTCATTTAGAAAGGCCTTCTCTGCTGCAAGATAGGGAAAAAGGTATTTAAATATTTATGGTTTTAAAAATGTAGAGATCTTTAATCTGTGTGAAACTTATTTGGGGGAATGATGAGAGGTGGAGGGTGGTTGAAACATTTGGGGAAAATTATCATAAAACAAAGTCAAAGATTCTGGTGAGTACCCTGTTCCCTCTTACAAATCTATTGAATTAATTCTTGAGCCTATTTCATGTTTGTAAAACTGAAGTATAATTTATTTATAGTAAAATGTGTCACTTTAACTGTACATTTCTAGAAATGCATGTAGTCATGTAACTAGTTCAATATCAAGATATTTTAAAAATCTATATTGGCTCTTTGTAGTTAACCCCTCTCACCACTCTCAGTCTCTGGAAACCACTGATTTTTTTTCTGTCCCCAAAACTTTGTCATTTCCAGAATGTCCCATAAATGAATTTGTATACTATGTAGCTTTCCTAGCCTGGCCTCTTTTACTTAGCATAATACATTTGAGATCCATTTATGTTACGGTGTGAATCAATAATTCGTTTCTTTTATTGCTGAGTAATATTCCACAGTCTGATTACCCATTTATCAACTCTGGATGATTATAAATAAAGCCAATATAAACATTTTAATATTCCACAGTTTGATTATCCATTTACCAACTTTGGATGATTACAAATAAAGCCAATATAAACATTTGAATAGAGCTTTCTGTGTGAATATAAATTTTCATTTCACTCAGATCAATGCCTAGAAGTAGGATTGCTATATTGTTTGGTGAGTTTAACTTTGTAAAAACTCACTCAACTTTTCCAAAGTGGTTGTACCATTTTTTTTTATTTTTATGTTTTTGTTGTTTTGTGGTGCTAGGGATTGGACCCAGGGCCTCTGCCATGATAAGCATTCATGCTGCCATTGAGCTACGTCCTCAGCCCTGATTGTACCATTTTGCATCCCTACCAGCTAAGTATAAGAAGTCCAGTTGCTTGACATCCTAAACAGCACTTGGTACTATCAGTTTATTTTATTTCAGCCATTCTCATGGATTTGTGATGGCATCTCTTTGTGGCTTTAGTTTGCTCTTCCCTGATAACTAATAATGTTGAACATATTATCATGTGCTTTTTGGTCATTTGTATAACTTCATTGTGAAGTGTCTGGGTTTTTTTCCCAGTGTGTTTGACTATTGAATCATGAGTTCTTTATATAACTGGATATAAGTTCTCTGTTAGATACATGTATTGTGAATACTTTCTTTTAGTCTATGGTATGCCTTTTCATTCTCCTAATGATGTTTCTTTGAAGGGCAGAAGTTTTAATTTTGATAAAGTCTAATTTAACAAGTTTTTTCTTCTATGGATAGCATTTTTAGTATCCTGTCTAATAAATATTTGTCTACTTCAAGTTCACCAAGGTATTCTCTTGCGCTTTCTTTTAGATATCTTACTGTTTTATGTAGGTCTATAACTTCATTTAAAACTATTTTATATGAAATAAGAGTCAAGATTCCCTTCTTTCCATATAGATATCCAGTTGTTCCAATACCACGTGTTGAAATGACTCTACTTCTCCCCTGTCATATCCCCTTGACCCCTTTGTCAAAAATTGATGATATATAGCCGGGCATGGTGGTGCACGCTTGTAATCCCAGCATTAGGGAGGCTGAGACTGGAGGATCCGGGTTCGCAGCCAGCCTCAGCTGCTTAGTGAGGGACTCCGCAACTTAGTGAGACCCTGTTTCAAAACAAAGAATTAAAAATATGGCTGGGGTATAGCTCGAAGGTAGAATGCCCCTGAGTTCAATCCCCACTACCGCAAAAAAAAATGATGATATATGTGTAAGTCTATTTTTATTTCTTTATTGTGTTCCATTGTTCTGTGTCTATCCTATGCCAATACTACACTGTAGGTTTTATACATTTTTAATGTGAATTCCAAGATTGTTTTCTCATGTGTAATTTTTTTTGCTTTTAGAAATTGTATGCTTTCCCCATTTCTTCTTGTAATTACTGTACAATTGAGTAGGAAGACTATTTAAAGTTTTGGTATACCTTTTCAAGCCGTCAGACTGAACTTTTATTCATTTCACAGTTTTTCAGTTGATTTTTGTAGATTTTCAAAGTAGACAATCAAATTATCTGTGAATGGCAGTATACAGGGATTCTCCCCTCCTTGACTCTGGTATTTTTACCTCATTTTTATTTTCTTGTCTCAGTCGCCAGGCTTCCTTCTAGGATAATGTTAGGTAGTAGTTTCTTAATTTGGGTGGGAACACTTGTAACATTTTACCATTAACTATTATGTTTGCTCTAGGGTTTTGGTAGCTACCTCTAATTATCTTCAAGGGGTTTATTTCCACTTTTAGCTTACTGACAGTCTAAAGTTTAATTTTAAAATCTCTTGTTGTGCTTGGGTTTTTTCATGGAAAGCCTAATAGGCTTATTGCCACTCAGTCTTCCTGGTTTTTGGGGGTTTATATTTTGATCTTATTGGAGAAGTTAGTGTAGCATTAAACCAATGTTTGTATTTAGATAGATCATGAAGAAACTACCTTTGGGGAATTTTGTAATGTTCTCATTTGGTATTATCATCACTTTACCAAAGAGAAAACTGAAGCACAGAGAAGTTAGGTACCTTGTCCAAGGTCATACAAAAGACAAGTAGTGGATCCAGGTTTTGAATACAGCTATCTGATTTCAGAGCTTGTATTCTTAACCACAATGCTCCTAACAGTAGCAAGGAGTATGTACAATTCCTGACCTTCAGCAGTATGCACAGTGGTTCTCAATATGTGTGTATGTGTGTGTGCGTACACTCGTGTGTGTACACAAGAGGGGAGTTGGCAATGACTAGAGGCATTTTTGGTTGTCATAACTGGCAGGGATGGAGGTGCTATGGGCATCTAATGGGTAGAGACCAAGGATATTGCTAAGCATCCTACAAGGTACAGGACAGCCCCTTAGAAAAGAATGAGCCAGCCAAAGTGTCGGAAGAACTGATGTAGAGGAACCTTGCCTTAGCATATTGGTTCTGAAAGCTAACTGTATCTTAGAATCCCTTAGGGAGTTATAAAATTAATACCCATGTCTAGGTCCAGTCCTTGACCTTAATGAACCTCAATGGACCTTCAACATTACCCAGCAATCCTTCTAGGCCTGCTGAGTGGGTTCGCTTTTCCATTCTCCAGAAGAGCTGTTTTACTTTTTTAAAAAAATCCTCTGGAAGTCTAGACCTCCACTGTGCAACCCTGCCCAACCCCTCATGGGAGTTCTATAAAAGAACTGAAAAAGCTGCAAAGACTCTCTTGCTCGGACGCACTCCCCTTTGTGAGATGGCCTGCATTCTCCCTCGAACCCCTCACTTTCCTAAATAAAACCTTTGTCTTTTTCTCTGAAAAACAGTTTCCCCTGCCCTTCTCACCTCAGCTGCTGACTCCATCTCCTTAGACAGGAACCTCCTCATATTCCCACCAGCCAAACTCCCAGCATGCCCACATTTGTACAGAGCCTCACCAGGCTCCCCACTGATGCTGTGAAACTGTGAGTGAGATGTGATGCCACTGATGTTTCAAAGACCGACTTCTTTTCTAGGCTCAGGACCTCCCATCCTCTTTGTCTTCCCAATGACATCATCCTTTTATCATATTTTTACTTTTACTTGTAAGAATATTAAACTTTACAAATAAATTGTAAAAGTGAGGACAGTACAAAGAATACCTGTATAGTATACCCTTTATACAGATGCACTTGTTAACATTTTACCCTTTTTGTTTTATCATCTGCATTCTTGCTCATGCACATGATTTTTCTGAACTATTGGAGACTAAGTTATATATTTCATAGCCCTTTACTCCTAAATACTTCAGTATGAGTTTCCTAACAAGAAGAATATTCTCTTACATTACCACAGTACTGTTATCAGTTAAGTAAATTTAATGTTGATAAGATACTGTTATCTAATCTTTCATTTCTATTCCAATTTTGACAATACACCTGATAACATCCTTTATAACACACTTTCCTTCTAATACAGGATCCGGTTTAGGGTGGTTATTGGATTTAGTTGTCATGCCTCTTAGCCTCCTTTAGTCTGGAACATTTTCATGGCTTTTCTTTGTCTTTTAGGACATTAACATTTGCAGTGGATACATACCACCCCTTTTTAAAAAATAGAACATTCAAGACTTTGGGTTTGTCTGATATTTTGTGTAATGAGACGTAGGTTATACAATTTTCACCAGAATACCACATAGATGATGGTGTGTTCTCAGTGTGCCCCATCTTGGATGATGTCCATCTCTTCCTTCTTGGTGATGTTAATTTTGATTACCTGCTCAAAGTATTTTCCAATTTCATCTCTGTGTAGTTACTTTTCTTCCCTTCCAAATCATCATTTTTGGGAAGACAAAAATATTCTGGTCCTTCTTATTCTTTATCTCTAGATTTAGCATCCAGTGATGTTTTTGCTTGGTCCAAAGTTTTTCTTGCGTGTTTTTTTTTTTTTTTTTTTTGCGATACTGGGTTTTGAACCCAGGGGCCTTCTATCTCCAAGCTACACCCCCAGCCCTATTATGTTTTTGTTTTTGGAAACTAAGTTGCAGAGAGCCTCACTAAGTAGCTGAGGCTGGCCTGATCCAAACTTTTTTCTTTTGGGGCTGCACTTGGGATTGAACCCAGGGGCATTCTACCTCTGAACTATATCCTCAACCCCTTTTATTTGTATTTTGAAACAAAGTCTCACTAAATCGTGCAGGCTTCCCTCAGATCTATAATTCTTCCATTTCAGCTTCCCAAGTACTGGGATTGCAGGCATTTGCTGCTGTGCTCAGCTATCTGGTCCAATCTTTAATATGATGGTTGAAAATAATGATTTTTCCATGTTGGGTGTGGTGGTACACGCCCGTAATCCCAGTACTTGGGAGGCTGAGACAGGAAGATTGCAGTTATGAGGCCAGCCTCAGCAATTTAGCAAAATCCTCAGCAACTTAATAAGAATCTTTTTCAAAATAAAAAGGCTGGGGCTTATTTTGGAGCCAAAACACCCCCAGTTTCAATCCCTAATACAAAAAAAATCCATTCCCTCTCCCCCGTTTATTTATATACTCATCTATTTATTATTGATATGAACTCACGGATTCCTATGTTTTTGCAGTGGTTCATAATTTATTGCCATACTTACTTTGGTTACCCAATTGTGAAGGACTTTATTATGTTTCCTTCTCTCTTTCCTGCTTCAATGATCTCTTCTTTCTTTTCCAGATCATTCCCATCAGCTTACAATCATGCTCTAGTATCTTCTAGCTCCATTAGTTACATATCCCCTTCCATTACCCTACTCTCCATATCTCGTTACTCCTCAATAGATGATCCCCTTCAAAAGATGCTCATAGTTTATTGCTCCACATTCTTCCCTCATCCAATCTAATCCTGGCTCTGTCCTGAGGCTCTTGTCAGTCAATGAACTCCACAGTGCCAAATACAGCTATTACTTCCTTGACACCATCCACTTAGATGTTCAAGCCCCAAACCTACCAGGTTCATGCACCACATCCAACCCATTAACAAACTGTAGCAACTTGCCTTCCAAAGTATATCACAAATGTCCCTACCCTACTTCTGTCTACTCGCACTCCTCCATCATACTTCACCCCACCACCATCTCTTTCTTGGATGATTGCAGTGGCATTCTATAATCCAATACCCACATGGCAGCTAGAGTACTTTTTTTTTTTTTGGTACTGGAAATTGAACCCAGGGACTTTCTACCTCTGAGTGTGTTACAGTGTGTTACAGTCCAAGCCCTTTTTATTTTTTTTTTTTATTTTTTATTTTTTTAATTTTTTTTTTTAGCATGGAATTTTACCCTTTTTATTTTTTGAAACAAGGTCTTACTAATTTGCTGAGGGTGGCCTCAAACCTGTGAGCCTCCTGTCTCACCCTCCCAAGTACTAGGATTACAGATGTGCACCACCACATCTGGTGACCAGACACTTTTGAGGATAATTGGGTTAAGCAAAGTTAATTTCTTCTCTGCAGGACTTCTCAAAGCCTTAACTATACATTAGGAGGATGGAGAGGGTAGCAATATTCCCCAAATGTACTTAATCATAAAACCTGTATTTGTGTGGGGGGGGATTGAACTCAGGGGCATTCTACCTCTGAGCTACACCCAAACCCTTTTTATTTACTTATTTTTTGAAACAGGGCCTTGCTAAGTTAACAAACATTGGCCTCAAACCTGGGATCCTCCTGTGTCAGTTTCCCAAGTACTTGCGTTACAGGTGTATGCCACCATGCCCAGTTTCGAGCATCTTTTTAGACACACTAATTAGATCACATCATTTCCTTACTGGATTAGGGTGTTCTGCCATGTCCCGGGTCCTGGCCCCTGCTGCTGAATTCTCACTCTTTGGCCCACTGCGTTCCTCCTCCTTCTTTTGATTCTGCCAGCACCTCGAGCTCCCTCTGGCATTTTGTACTAACCATTTGTTCTCCTTGGAACGTTATTTCCCCCTCCATTGTTCTATGACTGATTCCTCATTGTGCAGGTTAAATATCACCTATTTGACGAGCAGATCTAAAAATGACCACTAGCTGGGTGTGATGGTGCATGCTTATAATATCAATACTTAGGAAGCTGAGACAGGAAGATTGCTTGAGGTGAGCAACAGCAATGTAGCAACTCTCAGCAACCTAGCAAGACCTTGTTTCAAAACAAATAATTTTTTATAAAAGGGCTGAAGGTGTGGCTCAGAGGTAGATTGTCCCAGGATTAATTCCCAGCACCACACAAAATTAAACAAAAGTAAGCAAGTAAATAAATACATAAATATGACCACTAAGTTACTCTCTGTATCATTCTTGCCTTGTTTTAATCCTCAATATTGCACTTATTTTCTATTAGTGTCCTTGTATTTTTACTGTTCCCCTTTCTTGCTTTCCCTTCCCAATGCTAGCATTTGATCAGGGCTACCATGTTTATCCTTAGTGCCTAGGATAGTATTTGGTATGTAGTAGGTCTTAAATAAACATTTGGCAAATGAATGATACATTTAAACTACCTAACATGATTTTCAGCACATGAAAGGCACTCAGTAAATGTTCTTTCTCCTAGTACACCCGTGTGTCTGGGGCCAGTCTAGAAGCTTCTGCTGAGGAGAGGGATCTGTTTAAAAAGATTATTTGTGGGTTAAGATCCAAATTATTATGGTTTCTAGACAAATAGGAATTACATTTTACAAAGAAAAAAACAGTGGTAGAATTCCAGAGATCACCAGTGTCACATTTTTTTCAGTGGGGGACTTTCCTGACCCTTTTAAATGTAAGACTGGTTCTCAGATTTAAGAAAATTGACATGTTTATCTTAAGATTCAGGCATGTAAATTTTCTAAATGCTCAATTTTGGAGGATTGCATGTGGATTTTTAGGTGGGAAGAAGGGGATGACAAAGGACCTGATATTCTCCTTTACCTCTATTTATAGGTTGATTGACTATGTCCATTGCAATGGTAGCTCTGTAATTACACAAGTAATAAACTGGTGTGTTATTGGAATCTGGGGAAAAGACACCAAAAACGTCTCCTAATAATTCATTCTGGTCTGAAATTCATAAATTGATTATATGGTGGGACAGGGAGGAAGATTGGGAGGTTGGATACTGATTTTCCTTTTAGGCACTATTTCAAGATGAGCTGTTTTTTTTCTTTGTGCTGGAGATTGAACCCATGGTCTCTTGCAGGCTAGGCAAGCACTCTATCACTGAATTATACCCCTAGTGCCTAGCTGTGCTTTTAAAAATTATTCCAGAGGACTCTATATGGTATTAAAGCTTCCAGGAAAAATCCGTACTGATGAGTTCAACTAGTGATTTTGTTGTCTAGATGATTAACTTTTTGACAGAATGTACCACGTTTGAGGTATTTGGAGAAACCATTACCCTTGACCTAGTGGGATCTGGTTTTTTAAATGTGGACCAAATGCTCATTGTATTCACAGCTCAAGCCAGAGTCAAGATCTGTGCCCCACTCTTGTGATATTTGTCACCTATGCATCACCACTAGTCATTTTCTTCCTAGCACCCATCCTTTTGAAGTAGGCAGGTATGTCATGTATTCCATGGACCTATTTAGAGACTTATTCTTTTTGATGCATCTGTGAAAGTGGATCTAGTGTACATACATATGTTTTCAAATTACACTTGTATTGATGTGCGAATTATACACATTGTAAATGTACAGCTCAACGAATTGTCATAAACTAGGCATACCCCTGTTATCAGCCCCCATATCAAGAATCAGAACATAAGTAGCCCCCAGAATCCCTCTTATGTCCCTCCTAGTTACTACTATCCTGACTTGAATGCCATGGATTAATTTTTTTCGTGTGTGTGTGTGTGTGTGTGTGTGTGTGTGTGTGTGTGTGTTACTGGGGATTGAACCCAGGAGTGCACTTCTTTTTATGTTTTATTTAGAGATACGGTCTTGCTAATTTTCCCAGGCTAGCCCCGAACCTGCAACCCTCCTGTCTTAGCCTCCTAAGTACTGGGATTACAGGCATGTGCCACCATGCCCAGCAGTTTTGTTTGTTCTTAAATTTCATGTATATGGGACCAGGCAGGATGGCTGAATTCTCCCACTAGGCAACATTTCAGAGATTCTTCTGTGTTGTTGCATATAGTTGTCACTGGATCTTCCTCTTTGAATTTTAGTACATTGCAAAATTCCTCCCACAGTTTATTCCTTCTACTCTTGATGGGCCTTTGGTTTGTTTCCAGGTTTTGCCTTTTAAAAATAATGCTATGGGCACACACTTGCCTATCTTTTGGTGAACACCTTGTGTGTATTACAAGCAGGTAAATACCTAGAAGAATGTTTTAAATATATTTGCAATTGTTTTCACAGTTGTCAATTATTTTCTCCTCTTTCTGGGTATATGTAGGGTTAGCAGCCACCTTTGGACATAGCTCATATACCTGTATCCATATATAATATTTAGGCTTTTTAAAAACATAACTTCATCAGGGATTTTTTGTTTTATTTTTTCTAACAAACTGTTTCTATGCTTGTTTATTCTTTTATCAACTATGTATATCAAAACATCATTGTTAAAATGCCATGAGACTTTTGGCTTGATTTTTCTTTTCCTACAAACTCTGTCTCTTTTATTTATTTTGAAATGAAAAATCATTCCTGGAACTATTGAATGTGTTCTGCAGATACTTAGGCACAGGTTCACCACTTGAATGGCCTTAGAGTGGTACAGGCTTAGTGGGCACTGATTCCTCATTTTGCCAAGGAAAAGGAACAAAATGGAAAGTAAGGGACAAAAGAGGTATGTAAAACTAAAGTATGTCATCTTCTTTTTCATGATTACACCCAGGTCATTAGCTTGACTCTTTTCCTTTTTCTCTGTTCTGCAAATGTGGCTTTTCAGATAAACTATAATGGATGAGCTACATTCCACCTTTTTTTTTGGTACTGGGAATTGAACTCAGGGGAATTCTACTTCTGAGCTACACCCCAGCCCTATTTTTATTTTTTATTTTGAAACAGTGTCGCACTAAGTTGCTGAGGTTGGCCTCGAACCTGTGATCCTCTTGTCTTGGACTCCTGAATACTAGAATTACAGGCATATACCACCTGCTCAGCCATTCTACTTGTTTTTGGTGGGAAGACACATTCCATGCACATATTCTCTTTTAATGTAGAGAGAATCATAAGCAAATAGTGTCATCTGCAGCAGCACTTCTCAGATACCAATGCCATCACCTGGGGGTCTTGCTAAAATGCAGATGCTAGTTAGGCAGCCCTGGGTTCCAGCCAGAGATTTCTACATTTCAGTGCCTAGGTGATGCAGATGTCACTGATTTGTGAGGGAACACACTTTGAGTTTCTTTTAACCTCAAGGGGCAGTGTCTTTCAAAATCCCCTCCCCTGGTTTCTCCTCAAAGGTAGCAGGCACCTGAAGAGAAACCACTAGACTCCTCCAGCACATTCCAAATGGCAGCACACACATGCACACAATCCCAGACACTGACATGAAGAAAGGAGTGGGGTGGGGCAGGCAGAAAGCCACCCTCTTGTCTCCTGGATTCAATATTTCCTCGTTCATTCCAGAGAGCTTAGGTGTTCATTTCACCCTCCCTGGCCCTGACCACTTCAGCACGTACCAACCCACTGGAGAGCTGCATATGTCTGCCCAAGCCTGCTTTGTCCCCCCATGGGGCAGGCTATAAGTACTAGGGAGTGAACCCTCCCCTACCCAACCCCTAAGTAGCCCTCAACCAGTAACCCAAGAGAGCTAGTAGGTATGTATATCACAGCTCTTTTGCCTTTAAGTGGGATAATTCCCAGAATTCTTCAGGACTAAGTTCCAGTTACCCACCATGGTAACTGGCTTGGTAATGGCCTGTATGAGAAGCCTCCCTGTCCCACCTCACTTCCCCATTCTCCTCTCTGTGTTTCCAAGGATCACACCCTAAATAAACCACTTGCCTTCAATCTGTGCCTCAGAATTACCTTCTGGAGGAACCCAAACTAAAGCAGGGCTCTTGAAGGCCCACAGTCAGGAAGTCCTTTAGTTCATTTTTAAAAAGTTCCATTACAAGAAAACAAGATGGGAACCCTATGAGATTTGCTTTAAGGTCAGGGTAAAGGGAGGGTTGTCACCAAGATTTAGATATTTTGTTGGCATGACATCAAACATTGAGATGGCTGGAAATAGTGCTGATAATGGAGAGAATGATTCCATATTGCTGGACTTTTTGGGGATCATGTCAACAGAGTTGGTTTTCTGGGCTCCCCAGCCCAGCTGGTTCCAGTCTTTCTGTCCCTGGCCCAGGAGGATGCATCTCTGAATGTTTCCTCAGAGCTTTGACCATGGCCTGGCTACACCCTATGTCCATGCTCTTTCCAAGGCTTCCCTCACTGGCTTTCTCTTTGGTGGGCTCTCTGCCTACCCCAGTGTGATGAAGAGTCCTTTTTAGGATCTTCATTTTATTGAGCAGAGGTCTATTGACATTAAGTTTCAAGGACATACCTCTTTGTCCAAGCTTTGTATCCATGGTCACTGCTCCTCCTAGTCATGCTCTTAACAGTTCTCCTTCTCTTGTCTTCTTTCCCAGACTTGGAAGTCGATCAGAATCTTAACATAATTAAAGGCCCTCGGTGCATTTTGGGGATTTTAGGATGTCTGGGACTCAGTTGGTGTTCTTAATCCTTCTATACCTTCTAAAGTGTGATAAGACCCAACCTTTCTTTTTCAGGAACTTGTATTTGAAATGTTCCTTCCTGTGATTCTTTTCATGTTCAGAGCCTACACCAGGCAGGGACATTGGCCTGATTTGGCACCCTAGACTGAACTTGTCACAGTTTTGCTCTACCTTAGCCAGACTGTGCTGCCCAGCCAACTAAACCTCTATTTCTCTGTGTTCCTTAGGGGTCCTAATTAGAGACCTTTGGATTTGGTATTCTAAGAGTACATGTTATATTGGTAGGGCTAGCTTTGATGTAACAACTATTAAAATATCCAGGGTGAGTCAGGCACAGTGGCACATGCCTATAATCTCAGTACTTTAGGAGGCTGACAGGAGGATCACAGGTTGGAGGCTAGCCTCAGCAACTTGGCGAGACCCTCATCAATTTAGAGAGACTGTTTCAAGGTTAAAAAAAAAAAAGAACTGAGAGTGTAGCTTGGAGGCAGAATGCCTCTGGGTTTAATCTCTAGTACCAAAAATAAAACCAAATAAAGCCATCCATGGTGGCTAGGTGCCTGTTTCTCTGTGATTTGGGGAAAGCAAAGAATAGATATTTCTTTTCATTTGTTTCTGGTAGTCAACCATCAGAACAAAATGCCATAGACTGGATGGCTTAAACATCAAATGTATTTATAATAGTTCTGAAGATTGACTCTCTTCCTGGCTTGCAGACAGCAGCCTTCTCACTGTGTCTTTAATTGGGGGAGAAAGGAAGAGGGAGAGGAAGAGAGGGAGAGAGAGAGAGAGAGAGAGAGAGAGAGAGAGAGAGAGAGAGAGAGAGAGAGAGAGAGAGAGAGAGAGAGAGAGAGCGAGCGAGCTATAAGGCCACTGTTCTATTAGAGTAGGTCCCCACCCATATGACCTCATTTAACCTTAATTCCCTACTAAGATCTAGATAGAATCATGCTGGGAGTTAGGGCTTCAACACATGGATTGGAGGGGGGTACAATTCAGTCCATAGCAATGACTGCCCTCCCTCCAGCATCTCACTTATTTACCTGACGGAAGACTGAAATTCCACAATTAGAGATTCATTTCCTTGGTTTAATGTGTTGTTAAAATGTAAGTAAACACAGAACCTGATTGACTGCCTCCATGGGCCCTTTTCCTAAGAGCAGGTGAGGTCATTGGGTACCTACAAGTTGGGAATGGGCCCCACCTAGAGGACAGAAAGGATACTAAAGAGGGAGTCAGTTTTCTCCAATGTCTGCTTGTTAACTTTGGCAAGGTCTGACCTAGTCTTCAGAGTTATTTTCTTATCAGTTCCTGCAAAATAGCCCTTACAATAAAATAATTGAGTACTTAACTTAGTTTTCATGGATGTATGAATGATTTCAGAGACGTGCTTTAAAGAGGGAGTCAGCTGGGCGTGGTGGCGCACCCTTGTGATCCCAGTACTTGGGAGGCTGAGACCAGAGGATCCGGGTTCGTGGATCCTCAGTACCTAGTGAGGCCCTCTGCAACTTAGTGAGACCCTGTTTCAAAATAAAGAATAAAAAATAGGGCTGGGGGTGTAGCTCAGAGGTAGAATGCCCCTGAGTTCAATCCCCAGTACCGCAAAAAAAATAAAATAAAGAGGGAGTCCTCATGCTGCTATGCGAAGGGAGAGTTAGAAGTTCAGCTTCTCATTGGTTGATCCAGCCTTCTAGCGACACTAACTCTTCATTAGCCAGTGAATTCAGTGTTAGGACAGCAGATGTTTGTAGTAATAATTCTATGTGCTGCTGGGGCCTAAAGTACTTTTTGAAACATCAAAGATAAATTATGTATGGAATGATTTCATATTCACTATGACTTTGAGAAAGTCTTGATTACTATTTGTTATTAATGGTACTCCTTTATCAACCAGAGTATTTTCACTTCAATACTTCATCTTCCCCCCCTGATAACATCAAAATGGTACCTGAAGTAAAGAGAGCCACTTCTTATGACTTGTTATTGCTGGGATCAGCTGCTAATGGACAATTAACTTAGGCAGTTAGAGTGCTGTGTATCCTTCAGGCATATAGCTCTGCTGCCTGTGTGGCCTTTGCTCTCAGGGAGACCTGTAGAGGTTGAGTCAGTGCTGGGACAGTCACAACATTGCTGAGGCAGGCCTCAAACCTGTGATCCTCCTGTCCCAGCCTCCCAAGTACTAGGATTACAGGTGTATGCCACCACACCAAGCTCAAGAAAACACACATATATACACATGCTCCCTTTCTCTCACCACATGATGCCCTGTACCACCTAGGGACTCTGCTAGCAAGAAGGCCATTACCAAATGCAGCCCCCTGGCTTTGTACCTTCACAATCCATTCATTCTCATTATCTCATTTTCTCTCTCATTCATATGTTTGCACCTTCACAATCCATTAATTCTCTCTCTCTCTCTCTCTCTCTCTCTCTCTCTCTCTCTCTCTCTCTCTCTCTCATTCATATGGTTCGATATTCCCCCTCTCTCCATGCTAGGCAAGTGCTCTATCACTGAACTACTTCACCAACACACCCATTTTTCTTTGTAACTGCAGAGAAGTTACATACGGAATTCCATCCCTTTTGGGACTGTACCAGCAACCCTGGCCCTGCATCAGCTTTTAGAAAGTGCATAAAGGTAAGCACTATCTTGAATTTGGTGTTTAGCCTTCTTGTATACTTCTTTTAAAAATACTTTTATCAGTACATTGCAATTATACATCATAGTGAGGTTCAATGATAAAGCATACGTGTACGCAGCTCTTAATGTGCTTACCTACTCATCCCACCCTGCTACGCCTCTTCCCTCTCTGCACATGCTAGTGAAACTGGTCACAACACATTTGTATATTGCCAAAGCATTATTTGAATGTTTCCTTCTTTAACCCTCCTTTTCTTTCTCCCTACCTCCATACCATAGTCCTCTTCTACTATTTATTCTACTGATCTCCCTCCACATTTATCCAAAGTCCCTATGTTTCCTGTTTACCTTCTAGTTTCCACATATGAGAGAAAACATATGACCCTTCATTCTCAGAAATTCAAGGGTGGTATACTTTAGTTTTCTTGCACATGACTATGTCTCTATTAAAGAGAGAATGCCAGCCTGGCATGGTGGCGCATGCCTGTAATCCAATTACTTGGGAGGCTGAGACAGGAGAATCTCAGTTTCAAGGCTAGCCTCAGTAACTTAAAAAGACCCCGTTTTCAAAAAAAAAAAAAAAGGGGCTGGGGGTGTAGCTCAGAGGTAGAATGCTCTGGGTTCAATCCCCAGCACCACAGAATGAATGAATGAGTGAATGGATGAGAGAGAGAGTGAGAGAAGGAGAATGCCACTTACATGCTTTTAAACTGTTTATGCATGGTATATGTTTTACCATCATATTCCTCTGCAACTTTCATTTTATTCAAGATTATTTTTGTCAGATTATTTTTGTCAGCTAGATGTAGCTGCAGCTCATTTTTTTTTTTTTTTGCGGTACTGGGGATGGAACTCAGGGGATTCTACCTCCGAGCTATACCCCCAGCCCTATTTTTTATTCTTTATTTTGAAACCGAGTCTCACTAAGTTGCGGAGTGCCTCACTAGGTAGCTGAGGCTGGTCACGAACCCGGATCCTCCGGTCTCAGCCTCCCGAATGCTGGGATTACAAGCATGCGCCACCACGCCCGGCTTGCTGCAGCTCATTTCTTTTCCTTTGCTTTACCCAGAACCATTCCCAGTGCACCACCAAACCCACACTGGCCAGAATAGGGGCAAAGCAGGGATTACATACACATAAACACACAGTCATAATTAGTAGATCTGGAACAAACCTCAAGCGGTTCTCTTAAACCCAAATCATGCCAATAATTCATTTAACTTTTAACTAGCTACTTTGGAAACTCTTTTCTAAGGCTTTACTTCTCCATATTCACAATCCACAAACTTGGTTTTGGAAATAAGTCCGTTTGTCTACAAGGAACGGCAACATTAAGTTTGAGTTCATTTGCAGTAGTATTTCTTCCCCCTAGGTTTTCAGATACTATTGTCTTTCTCTGTTTCCTTTTTTGCTGGGCATGGGTATGCTTTCCTCTCCCAACCAAATACTTCACAATCTTTCCAGTCATTTATCCATGCCATCTTTCAACATATGTTTATAAAGTTCCTACTCTGTGCTGGGCACCCTTCCAGACACTGGGGAGTCAACAGTGAGCCAAACAGACAGAGCCTCTGCCTCAACAAAGCTCATATTCTAGTAGGGGAAGCACACACTGAATAGTAAAACATACAGAGTGTTGGATGGTGAGTCATGCTGTCTGTGGAGGAACACGGATCTGGTAAGAGGCACAGAGAGCATTCAAGTGTGGCCATTTCATATCGCCTTTCTTTAGGCCAGAGGTTGGCAAACTATGGCCATGGAACTCCACCTGTTTCTGTAAACAGTTTCATCAGCGCCCAGCCATGCACGTTCATTTCCAGATTGTCTGTGGCCTCTTCGCCTGCATCAACAGAGTTCAGTGGTCACAACAGAGACTATAAGTACTGCGAAGCTGAACACATTTGCTATTTGGCCTTTTATAGAACATACTGACTATTTGACTCTTCAGAGGAAATGCAGGCTTTTACATATGATAACTTTGGGAATTTTTATCTGTGATGTGCTTTTCAGTCTGCCAACAATTGTCATAAACACCATCTCATGTGAATGCTGTCGTGATGTGAGACAAGTCTCAGTAGCTTTGTTTTACAGATGACTGAGTTGGGGCTTGGCGAGGTTAATATGGCTGCTCGGGGTTGCTGGCCTGGTAAAGTTGGTGATTTTTCTAGCCTGATCTCCTACTCCCCAGTGATAAATATATAACCTAGGTTTTTAGCTTGCAGAGCATCCTGTCACATGAAACAGGGAAAAGCAATTTTGTGTAGGCATTAAGATCGAAGATCGTGGACTCTGAAGCTTGGCTGCTCAAGTTCAGGTGTTTGTTCTACAACTTTCCTCTATGACCTTAGGCAAATTACGTAACCTCCCTGTCTCAATTTCCTTGTCTATAAAGCTTTTTTAAACAGTATGCCTTGTAGGTAGGGTGATGATACATCTGAATTTGTCCAAGGCAGCCCTGATTTGTACCTGTTTTCTCCACGTTAATTAATAGTACCCCACTTTATTCTTGGGTACTTCAGGTTTGGACATTAAGTTCAAACCCCAGCTAGGGTCATTGAAGAGATTGAGTTAGTACAAATGAAGCAGTTAAAATCATGCCCCAGTGGAGTAAGCATGTATTAGGCTTTGGTTGTCATTCCTCCCCTCTTTTTCTTTTTCTTTCTTTCTCCTTCCTTCCTTCCTTCCTTCCTTCCTTCCTTCCTTCCTTCCTTCCTTCCTTCCTTCCTTCCTTCCTTCCTTCCTTCCTTCCTTCCTTCCTTCCTTCCTTCCTTCCTTCCTTCCTTCCTTCCTTCCTCAGTACTGGGAAACGGTGCGATGCATTCTACCTCCAAGCTACCCCCGCAACTCTATTTTATTTTATTTTATTTTTTTGAAACAGGGTCTCACTAAGTTGCTGAGTCTGGCCTCAAACCCACGATCCTCCTGTCTCTGCCTCCCAAGTACTGGGATTACAGGTATGTACCACCAAGCTCAGATCTTTCGCTGTCATTTCTTATCAATGCCATGCCAGCCCATCACTTAATTAATTCTTCTTGCTGGTTGCTGGGTTCACTTCAGTCCAAACTGATTGCTGTCTGAAGTGATTTTTCTTGTTTGTGTTAATAGGTGTTTGAGGATTCTTCTTCCAATTCACAGTGCCTCTGCCTGAAATTTTAGTCCCCAGGGAGCTTCCTGGTGTACCCCTGACCTGAAGCAGCTCTTGGCCTAAATGTCTTCTCGTGGGGCTTTTGCAGGCTGCTTCTTTACAATTACCACCACACTTCCTATCTACTTCCTCTGAGCTACGAATAATGTGTGTGTGTGTGTGTGTGTGTGTGTGTGTGTGTGTGTGTACATTTTGCAATGATGGGTATTGAACTCAAGGCCTTGAGCATGCTAAGAAAGTGTTCTACCACTGAGCTACAGCCCTAGACCCCTATAATGCTTTTTTTGTGTGTGTATTTATTTATTTATTTTTTATTGTTCAGCATGGATTTTTATACGTTTCTTGAGTACAACAGGGTTACATAGACATTTATGACATATCAATTATTGTCAGAACACAAATAGCACTTCTTTGTTTTCCACTTACAGCCCACATTCTTAACATAGCCTGTTCAAGCAAACTTTCTAGAGTCATAAAACCGTAATCCCTTAAGGTCATATATTTACTTTCTAAGAAGTGGGAGGGTCTTTCATCTACGCATCCTAGGTGCAATCTCCAGACTTTGAGACACCAAAGTAGCCATAGCAGAAGAGTCAGTATAATTACTCATATATGCAGATAGCAACTGCCAGGGGGGAAAGGGTCCAGCTGGGCTCCCACAACTCCCCCGTTTTTATTTTAAAATGCACGAAGGAGTATGCTTGTCTTAGGTTGTTTCCTACCAGGTGCTTAATCTTACCCGTCATGGGGTCTCGATGAGTCATTTAATGAGCCCTGTCTTAGGTTGATATTGCCCTGAGAAAATCGAACCCGTCATTGACTACCAGGCCCTGTGCGAGGCAGTGCTTGCATTTTTATTCCATGTAAATCTGCTCATATACTAACATAGGCATTAATCACAAGGCGTTCAATGAGTGGTAGAATGCATAAGCCTAGAATGACTATTGCTGCTGCTCCGATCAATCCTCCCAGTAAGGAGGTAAACGAGGGCCAGGTAGGCACCAAGGATTGAAGCCGATTTACAAATGTCTTAGCTGTTTCTGCCACTTTAATAGAGATGGGCTCCCAATTATATAGATCAAAAATCTCCTGGTGTAACTTTAAAAAATCCTTTTGTTTTTCATCTTTCCCTTATTTGGTGCATTGTAATCACACATCTTTGTGAGGTACAAGCTTGTATATGTAAAGACATCCATGCCCACATTTCTCATTTAACCCTTCGCCAATTCCCGCCCCCCTCCCTCCTCCTCCCTCCTTCTCAAGGTCAGTTTAGTGATTGACTTTGATGTGTTCATGAAAGTACATCATGAGCATTAGGGTGCCCCCTCTCCCCCATCACCTTCCATTAAGTCAAATTCTTTGTTCACCTAAGGATTCTCCTTCTTCATCTGGAGTCCCTCTTATGTCCCATTTTCTCCCTAGCTTCTACATATTAGGGAGAGCATTCTGATTTTTAACTTTTTGTGACTGACTAATCTCACTTATAATGTTTTTAACATAGCTTTCTTTTGTTGGTACTTGGATAGAAAAAAAGTACATTATACATGTAAGAAGAATGTTCTGTTTTCAAAACTAATGTCTTTATCATTAAAATTTTGGAAATTGCAGAAAAGCACAGCAAAATAATCAAACACAATGCACCTATGGTTCTGCATCTTCTTCCTCCACCAGAGTTGGTGTTTTGATGTGCACCAAGACAAAAACAGGTTTCCTCCAGCTTTAGAGAAAGTTTGATTTCTAGTCTAGTTATATAACTTTAGCTAAACAACTTACAAGCAAATGACCGTTTCCTAAGTTTTATACAAGTTGAGCATCCCTAATCCAAATATCTGAAGTCCAAAATACTCCAAAATCCAAAATTTTTTGAATGCCAACATGATACTCAAAACGTTTTGGATTTTGGATTTTGGGATTAGAGATGTTCAGTTGCTAAAGTCTATGCAAATATTCCAAAATTGAAATAACTCTGGAATATGAAACTCTTCTGTTCCTGAGTATTCCAGGTAAGGGATATTCAACAAATATTACCATTTCAATTCCTTTAAGATAAATGTTTTCCTTCATATTTGTACTTGAAACTTTCTGTGAGAGAAACTATAAACTCATTGGTCTACACTAGTCTTGTCTCTAGAAATAAAGAAAAAAAAAAGTAGAGCAGAGCAACTGAGTGAAATGGAATGTTCCCCTGCTTGGAGCTAAGGTTTTCTGGCACATTGGCAAAGTGTTAGCCTGACTCCTGCCAAATTGAGTGTCTTAATAGAAAATTATCATGTGTGTCATAATTTCTGTTTGCTTTTTTTTAATATTGAGCAAGTTGTTTTCTGTGTCATTGTCTCCTCTAAGAATATATGTAAGCGGAGTGTGGTGGTGCATGCCTGTAATCCCAATATTTAGAAGGCTGAGACGGGAAGATTGTAGGTTAGTAGACAGCCTCAGTAATGAAACAAGACTTTTAGCAACCTATCGATACCCTGTTTCAAAACAAAAAATAAAAAGGCTGGGGGTATAGCTTGGAGGTAGAATGCCCTGTTTCCACTCCCCAGTACTGTGGTGGTGGGGGGTATATGTACAGTATCTCCTTATGCGTTTGCTTTGCAACTCACTTAAAAACTTGTCATTGTTTCATCAATTTGTCCCTTTATATTTTTATTTGGATGGTCCAGAGGGGCACAGCTATATCTGTCTTGGTCACTAGTGTGCTACACAAAGTGCCTGGCACATAGTATTTACTTAGTAAATATTTGTTGAATGGGAAGGCGCTCCAGCATGAAAGGGTACACACACACTTTGTGCAGTGGGGGTGTCCTGCTGCCGGGGGCAGGGTAGGGATAACCCACCATCAGCAAATGTGGTGCTATCCCTCAAATAACACCCACACTTTCTTCCCCAGGCCCCAAATTCCTGTAACAAACGACAAACCATGTGAGTTGGTTTAAAGGGCAAAGGTTCTTTGAAATAGGAAGCTCTTTAAGGCCTCATTCAGAGTTCAGGTGTGGATATTCACTGAGTTCCTGGGCTGGTTGTGATAAGGTGGGAGTAAAGGAGGCCACCAGGAGGGAGGGTGCAAGAGGGGTTGGGCCAGATGGGCTCACCAAAGAGGAAAGAGTACAAAAGGGCCATGGGCCCATGGCAGACAGTCTTTTCTGGAGGGGCATGGTCCATTCACCCACAACCCATGGACAGATGTGAAACATCTGGCAGAGCACCTGGCCCACCTAAGCAGGCAACAATAGTGACCACACCAGTAGCTATGTGCTAGCAACCAAACCTTAAGTCAGGAACTTTTCTCCTTACCAGTATTTATTTATTTATTCATTTATTGTGGTACTGGGGATCGAACCCAGGGGCATTCTACCTCTGAGCTACACCCCCAGCCCTATTTTATTTTGAAACAGAATCTCACTAAGTTGGGTAGGACCTCATTAAGTTGCTGAGGCTGGCTGTGAACCTGTGATCCTCCTGTCTCAGCCTCCCAAGTACTGGGATTACAGGCATGTGCCACTGTGCCTGGCTTACCAGAATTATTTAGCACTCAAATATGGTTATGATTCCCATTTCATGGGTAAAGGATCTGAAGTACAGAGGTAGGTAGTAAATAGCAAGGGTTTATTTATCTTGCAAATTGTGATAGGCTAAAATTAAATATTGGCTGCTTTTCTCATGACTCAGTAAAAGTATCTCACCACCTCCCTCCACCTTCCTTTTCTCTGCAGTCTTCTATGGGAAAAATCTTTGACAGTTTTGTCAATAACTGGGTATTATTGGGCTGAGTAGGTAGCTTATTGTTAGAACATGTGCTTTGAATGCATGGAGTCCTAAGTTCAATCCTCAGTACTACAAAATAATAATAATAATAATTGGTCTTTATTTTATATAATAACTAAAGACAGCTTTTGATGCTAGTGGGTAAAGTTTAAAAGCAAAAAAAAAAATGATACTGATGATTGAATCCAGGGGCATTCTACCTCTGAACTACATCCCCAGCTCTTTTTATTTTGAAACAAAGTCTTGCTGATTTGCTCAGGCTGGTCTTAAATATGTGATTCTCCTGTCTCAGCCTCCCAAGTTCTAGGCATGCCCCACCATGCCTAACTGCAAAATATTTTGAGGTATCGTACACTTGGAGTTTTGTTGTACTGTGGATTGAACCCAGGTGTTCTACCTCTGAGCTACAATCCCAACCCCATTTTATTCCTTATTTTGAAACAGAGTCTCACCAAGTTAGTGTGTGCTGGCCTCAAACCTGTAACCTTCTGTCTCAGCCTCCCAAGTACTGGAATTATAGGTGTTCACCACTGGACCTGGCTCTTATATACTTGTTTCTACTTTTACGAGCACATTACATCCTTAGACAGGCAAAATAATTTTCATATCAAATGGTATTTTTCAAGCCGGGCGTGGTGGCGCACGCTTGTAATCCCAGCATTCGGGAGGCTGAGACCAGAGGATCCGGGTTCGCGGCCAGCCTCAGCTACCTAGTGAGGCACTTCGCAACTTGGTGAGACTCGGTTTCAAAATAAAGAATAAAAAATAGGGCTGGGGGTATAGCTCGGAGGTAGAACACCCCTGAGTTCAATCCCCAGTACCGCAAAAAAAAAAAAAAATGGTATTTTTCAACCTATTTCCAATTACAATATTTATTTATTGGCTACAATTATGTATGTATATACATTTAACTAACATTATTATTATTTATTGTATAGTTTCTATGTGCTAGCAATTATTTTGTGTATTTTACATGTATTGAACTATTTGTGTGTTCCCCAAACCAGGAGATAACTGCCATTCACATTATTTCCATTTTTCAGATGAAGAAACAGGCACACAGAGAAACAGAGTTACTTGTTCCAGACTTTAGGGGCAAGTGGTAGAGCCAGAATTCAAACATAGGGACTTATGCCTCTTTAAACTCTCTTCTATCTGTGCATCTGTGATTGAACACAGCAGCCTTTCCTTCCTATGGTTATTACTTAGTGGCGTTCACAAGGAGTTAAGAAGTTACCAAGGATTGCAATTTCAAGGCTGGCCTCAGAACTTAGCAAGACTTTCAAAACAAAAAATAAAAAGTGCTGGAGGTGTGGCTCAGAGGTAATATGCCTCTGGGTTTAATCCCCAGTACCTAATAATAATAATAATAATAATAATAATAATAATAATAATAATCACCGAATATTCCTTCTTGAGAACCCCACTATCATTTGACTTTCCAATTTTGGTCCATTTGTTTTCAAGCCCAGCCTTTCCAATGAGAACTTGGGAGACTGGTTGAAATATTCTGTCATATTTACCCTGCACTTTTTTTTGTGGTACTGGGGATGAACCCAGGGATGTTCTACCTCTGAGCTACACCCTAGCCTTATTTTTTACTTTGAAAGAGGGTCTCACTAAGTTGTAGAGGGCCTTGTTAAGTTGCTGAGGCTGGCCTTGAACCTGGGATCCTCCATTCAAAGCCTCCCAAGTACTGAGGCTATAGGCATTAACCACCACACCTGGTTTACCCTACACATTTTTAGTGTAAAATCTTTCATCTGTCCCTGAGACTAAATTATGTGAATATTTGAGAAATCACGTTTATTTTCTCCACAGCATTGTATTCATCATTCAAATGAACAAGTCACTAACTTTAACAATAAAACACTTTGGGCACCCCATATTGTGTCTAGCAAAGTGTAGATTGATGGTCAAGGCCAGGGTGGCAGAAGTACTGTTGGGAGCTGCCTGCAGAGAGTGGATTTTCTTGTTGAGCACTTGTAACATTCAAGCTCAAAGAAATTGGTGCACATAAATGTCACACTGCTGTCCCTGCAATGTATTAAAGTGAGTTACAGACCTTGTAACAGACAGGCCCAACACACCTCACAGTTCATGGAGACTTTGGAATTTGGTGGCAAGTGATTTGCTTTCGGAGTAACTCAACTCATGTAATCTGATTTGTTTTCTCAAAATGTCTAGGGAGTCAGTCTTTTACTGTGGGGCAAAAATAATACTCCTATGCCACTTGGAACACCCCAGTTTTGGAAAAAAATCACTTCAAAACTTGCTGCAAAGCCACCCATGCTGTATCAGCGCAGGAGGCCCATTTAGGAAAAGGCAGCATCCAGACGCTTGTGGGAGGTAGGATTTTTATAGTCTGTTTGTGTGTCCAGTTTTGCAATCTTCAGAGGGCTCCATTCGGGCTGTCAATGAAAACCATTGAACCTGTCAAGTTGTTGTTTGCCAGGTCTCCTGGAAAAACACACTGAGAAATCTCAGCACTGGGTGGGTCAAAGAGGATAGTACTAAAAAAAGAAGAAGAAAATGGATGGCCCCTCTCTGGTGTGAGGCCAGGACTCTGTGCTGCAGCCAAGTTCCCTAGCGATAGAGGAATTTCCACCATTGCAGGCTTCCCGTGCTGGCTTTCCCCACCCTACCTTACACCATCCAGTCTTTAAAAATAACCCCACTGCTAGTCGAGCCAAATGGAATCCTCTGAAGGCATTGCAAGAAAAGGGAGCAGAGTTTTGATGCTTTAGGGAAGAGCATCCCAATGAAGGAGGAAAATAAGCAAAACAAAGACAAGGCCAGGCAGCCACTGGGAGACTGTTGTGCATGTAGGTGAGTCCAGTGCAATGACACTGAATCCTCCTCTCCAGCTTGTATGACATTCTGTGCCCATCAAATTAGGCATTGTACTGGGCATGATGGCACATACCTGTAATCCCAATATTTGGGAGGCTGAAACAGAATGATCGCAGGTTCAAGGATAGCTTCAGCAATTTAGCAAAGCTCTCAACAACTTAGTGAGACTCTGCTTCAAACTAAAAAATAAAAGGGCTGAGTTTAGCACTACACACACACATACAATTAGGTAATGACTACCTACTCTGCTTATTTTCAATTTGTTTTGCATGGACTGGTATGAGGGGAAAAGTCAGAAAGTGATGCTAATGGTGTAGAAATTGTATTCAACTATGAAAGCCAAGAGCCTTTTGAGTAAGTATCCTGGATACCTATAACCTCGAAAGAGTAGAATACTAGGACACTGGGGCTGAGATAGGGGCTGTGGGTTGGGTCTGCAGAGGGACAGGGCCTGCGGTGGGAAGGTCTGCTGGGCCAGGGTTCCAGGGCAGACCCAGCCACTCACTTCCTCTGACTCTCACTTGCTTCAGCCGAACTCTAGGCAGTGACTGCCACTCTTTCAACCTTAACATCCAACCTGGACCCCAAGTTCCATCCATTTTCCCTCTCAAGTATCTCTCAAGAGTGTCCCATAGCTCATCATCACCACCGCTATCTTTATCCATGCTATGATTGTTTCTCACCTCAAATACTGTAATCACTTCCTCATTGGTACAGAGCACAGCAAACTGCTGCCCACAGGGAGCTCCTGGATTTTGTAAATAAAGTTTTATTGGCACAAAGTCACACCTTTTCATTTATGCATCTTCTGTGACACTTTTTGTGCTGTAGTGGCAGAGTTGAGTAGTTGCTGCAGAAATTCCGCAGCTCACAAAACTGGAACTATTTGTTATCTGACCCTTTACAGAAAAGTTACGGTGAACCCTGGTACACAGAGAATACTTATTTGTACAATTATTTTGAAACTTCCTCCTTTTCTAAACATTGATTCCCATGATAGTTTAGTAGATTTCATATGTAAATCACATAAACAAATCTGGAGTCTCCATTTCTTTGATTATACCTCTTACTTTGGAGTTTTGTTTTGTTGAATTGCTCACATCATTAGAACAATGTTTGAGATTGGAACGCAAAATTGCAAGCTGTACTCTCACTTTGACTTTGCCCCCCCCCAATCCATTTTCAGTGCAATAGCTAGTACAACCTTGTCAAAATGTGAATCTGAACACATCACTCACTGTTTAAAATCTTTCAGTGACTTTCCATTGCTCTCAGAACAAGGGCACAAATCCTTACCTTAGCCATCAGGCCCCCCTCCAGGAGCTGGGCCTTTTCTGCCTCTCCAACCCTCTCCAGCCTCGCCTCTCTCACAGTTCCCCCATGCCCCTCTGTGTCCTGCTCACTCTGGCCCTTTTACAGTTCTGTACATGAGTTGCACTGTCTCCTCACCACAGTGCCTTTACACATGTGGCTGCTTCTCTTTGGTGTACTCTTCCCCTGCTTCTTGGCACGGCTAACTCCTCTCACCCTTCAGGTTTCAGCTCCACAAGGAAGCCTGCCATGACACCCTAGGTCAAATACCACTGTCTTCACCCAGAGTTCCAGATGATTTTCTTTGTGGCCCTTAGCACAGTCGCAGTATTGGATTTCTTGGTGTTCATTTTTGTATCACATTTTTGTTTCTCCCACTAGACAATAAGCTCCTTGAGGCACAGACTCATCTTGTTCTCCAGTATATCCCTAGTCTCTAGCACAGGGCTAGACATTTGCACTATAGCTACTCTGTAAACATCTGTGAGTCCAGTGAGATAATGTATGCAAAAGCATTCTGCCTACCACAGATCACTGTACAACTGGAAGATATTATTACTATTAAGAACACATGCGCATATATGAGGGTATCACTATCAACCTCATTAACATGTGAGTGAGAGAGAGTGGGTGGGATACAGAGGGAAACAAACCAAGTGCTGTGTGCATGTATGTTTGTGTCACTCTGAACCTTACTGTGATGTATAATTATTATTTTTTATTGGTGCATTGTAATCACACATCTTTGTTAGGTACAAGCTGGTAAAGGCATACATGCACGCATCTCTCATTTAACCCTTCCCCAATTCCCTCCCCACTCCCTTGTCCTCCCTCCTTCTCAAGTTCAGTTTAGTGATTGAATTTGATATGTTTGTGAAAGTATATGATGTATACTTATAATGTACCAATAAAAGTGTTCTTTTTAAAAAAGAATATGTGAGAAAGAGGAAAAGCAATTCTCTTTCAGTGGTGCCCCATCATTCTATAGACAGTTTAGTTCTAGAGACAAAGGAAGGGAGATATTGGAAGCTGTTTGAAACAGTAAAGTCTTCCTCTGATCTTCCATAAGAATACATGGAGAAATCGAGGACAATCCTGGAAATGTGTTCCTGAGAGTATACTCTGCATTTATACTAGTTGATGTAGGCCAAGAACATCTGTCCACCTGACATTTTGATGATCAATCTTGAAATATATGCATCTGGAAAAGAAGAGAACTTCTCTGGGGAATCCTAAGGGAGAAAGGGGTCCCATTTAAAGCATCATAAAAAGACAATGGATATTTACCAACACCAACATCTAATTTGACCTTTTTAAACATTAACATTGTAACCACAAACAAATGGTGGGTTCCAAAGAACCAGGGAAAAGCAATCTTTCAGAAAGTCTAAGAACATCTTTCAGGAGAAAATAAGTCAGAGTAGGAACAAAGTACAGATTATAAATATGGGAGAGGGAAGAAAAGCATTTTAATAAATGACCTTCTTCTGGCTCCTGAGTTGTGCTGAGTGGTTTGATGTCATTAGCAAGATCATCTTATTGATTTTCTTTTATTCATGTAGTAAACAAATTGAAATATAAGCACTTTACCACTCACACTGCATTGTTTCCTGTAGTTATAAATATATTTTCTGTTCTCTTAGCCTGGGTAGCACATGAGGGAGGGGGCCTTGAGTATCTGGCTGATAGACCCATTTTTTTTACACTTCCCCTCTAGTGGCTGGGAGTAGCAGGTAGAAGGGAGGTCTAGAACCTACTCAGCTGGTCACAGTAACAAATGATTCTCCCAGGGAGATCATCACCAGGATGTGGCCTGAGATGGTCTACCAACTCTGCCAAGCATCCACTCTATAGCTAGCTGGTCCCAGAGACATCTTACTTCATCACTCTATAAGTGGGACCTATATACCATGTAAGGTCTGCAGAGTTTGCTTATGTGAGATCTAGAGTGTATTAGTCTGATTTCTGTTACTATAATGAAATGCCTAAGGCTATGTACTTACAAAGACAAGAAGTTCATTTAGCTTACAGTGTTGGACACCAACAGTCCAAACAGTGTAGTTCTGGCTCTAGTGAGGGCCTTCTTGACTGCATTACCTCATTATGAGCAGCTTTATAATTGTAGGGGTGCATGTCACATCACCATACAGGATTATAACAGTCCTCTCATTGGAACTAACTTAGGTCCCACAAAAACTACCTTGGTTCCTTCTGTAGGCAGTACCCCCAGTGACTTAAGGACTTATTATTAGGTTCTACCTTAACATCACCTTTCTGGGGACCAAGCTTCCAGCACATGAACCCTCGGGGTGGGGGGAAGGGGCACTCAAACAATAAACAAACCATAGTACAGAAGGTGTGGTTTAGAAGAAAATGAATCAGGCTTTGAACTATAGACAGTGGACCCTTAATTGTAGTACAATGCAATAGGAAAAGAAGAAAGTAAGATGGTGGAGGCAAATAATGGAATAAAGGAAGGGTAGATAGAGAGAAGGGAAAGTGGGGAGGAAGGAAAGGAAGAAAGAAGGTGGATAAGTTACCTTTTTCTGTGTAACAAAATGCCCCAAAACTTATCAGCTTGAAGTAACAATATTTAATTAGTTTACTGTTTGGGATGTGTGCTCTGGGGTCGGCGGGATGGTCCTTCTGCTGGTCACAGTTGGGCTAACTATGCATGTGCAGTCTGTTACCAGTCAGCTGGATGACTGTTTCTGGGGGTTGGCTGGCAGTCTGTTAGGGCAATGGGTATGACTAGGCATGTGGCTTTCATCATCTGACAGGCTAGCCCAGGCTCATTTCTGTGCTTATGCAGTGACATGAGGTTCCAGAAGCAGTAAGACAGCAAATTCATGCTGAAGCACTTTTGAAACTTCTGCTTGCATCACCTTTGTAAAGCCCCATTGGGCAAAGCAAGTGACAGAGCCGGCCCACATTCAACGGGTGGAGAAACTGATTCTCTCTTATCTTTATTTAGTGGTATTGGGAACTGAACACAGGGCCTCTTGCATGCTAGGCAAGTACTCTACCACTGAGCTACATCCTCAGCCTTTTAAAAAAATTTGGGGAGAAGCTTTCTCTATGTTGCCCAGGCTGGCCTCTAACTTGCAATTCTACTGCCTCAGCCTCTTGAGTAGCTGGGATGTGTGACCATGCCCTGCCAGACTCCATCTTTTTTGGGGGGGGAGTTATTGGAGGATTGAACCCAGAGGCATTCTCCCTCCAAGCTACACTCCTAGCCCTTTTTTTATTTTTCATCTTGAAACAGGGTATAAGTTGCTGAGGCTGTTCTTTAACCTGCCACCCTCATGTCTCAGCCTCCCAAATACTGGGATTTACAGGCATGCACCACCATGCACACCTATCAAACCTTTTCTTTTGATAGGAGCTGCAAGTAGCTGCAAGTGGACTGGTAGGTAGTCTGGAATGAGAATAATTTATGCCCAGTTTTGCAATCTGCCATAGATAGGAAGGGCTAGAATTTCTTTTGCTAGCAAAATAAGCAGACACAGCAATCTTGAGGTTGAATTTGAGGTCCTTACATTGAATTTAAAAATATTAATAAATCAAGTTCCTACCTTCCACAATTATCTGTCAACAGGACCAGATGATAATGTAACTTGTTACTCATTTCCAAGGAGAATAGTAAAAACTTTATGAGTAAGAATTTTATTGTCTTTTACCTCCTGGAATTGAACTAAGGAGCAGTTAAGTGTTTAGTATATCTCAGGTGGCAAATATATTTGGAAAAATAAAAAAATTAACACATCGGCATTAATTTCTAACCCAAGTGTCAAATGTACAACAGAGACTTACCAAACAAAAGGAAAAAGTTACACATGTTTTCTCAGTTACCTGGTGGGACTCATTCTACATGTACAATTGTTGGTGTTTTCCTCTTCTGTGTATCTTCTGGCTATATTTCCTCCCCATATTGAAAATACAGCATTACAAATAGTTTTTTTAAAAAAAAAATTTTTTTGTGGTGCTGGGAATTGAACCCAGAGGCATTCTACCTCCAATCTACACCCCTAGACCAATTTTATTTCTTATTTGGAAACGAGGTCTCACTAGTTTGCTGAGAGCTTTGCTAAGTTGCTGAGGCTGGCTTTGAACCTGTGATCCTCTTATCTCAGGCTCCCAAGTACTAGGATTACAAACGTGTGTCACCATGTTCGGCTAACAATATAGTTTAAACAGAGAGACATTCTCAGTGTTTGTTGCTGTTCTGTGGGAAGAGAAGGTCAAATTTACTAGAAAATGGCACTTGCAGCCATTGAGGTTGATTTAGGGGTGTGGTAATTAGCTACCTTCAGTTTTCCTGGTGAAATGTTTTCAAACACAAGGAAGAAGGTTCACTTCTAGTTCATTTTCTCTGATTCTCTGAATTCAGTTTAATGTATGGCTTGTATTTAAAAAAAAAAACAAAAAACAAAAACAAAAACAAAAAACAAGTCTGAGGTAGGGAAGTCAGTCAAAGGTGAGCCTCTCACCTCGTGGTCTTTATCTCTCCTTGTCCGTCCCAAGGCAGGTAAGAGGAGGGAAGGAAAAGAAAGAAGCTATGGGCTGAAGGAGAGTAGAAAGAGGTGAGGAAGGAAGCCAGGAGAGAAGAGAAAACCTATGGTGCTGCAGAAAAATAGCATGGCACCAATAGCTACAAGAAGCCAGCGGCCACTTCTTCTGGCCGCTTTCAGTCCTCCTCAGCACACTGCCTCAGCAGACTGGCCAAAAGGCCATCTTTGAGATGGTTCAGGAAGCAAGTCTCAGTCTTTTCTCCTGTTTAACAGTGATGGATACCAGGACATTCTTCTTCCTATTTAAGTTCTTAAATTACCACTTGAACCTCTGGGTCTCATTTTAAGCCATTTCCTCTTTTCAGAATTATCTTTTGGATTTCTTCAAGTTAAGTGAGTTCCATGTCCTTTAAGATATAGCCCAATATAGCCCAATTGTTACTTCCTCGGGGGAACTCTCCCGGTTCCATGTTCCTACACTGGGTTGGGGGCCCTTCCTCGGTGCTTTTGCTCCTGCCTGCAGCTGGTTCACATGGCACCTAGAGAATGTCAGGTATTCGGGATTCAGGCTCTATTGGTCCTCTTGGCTGGGTGCCTTTGTACAGGATACAACCTACATAACCATATAAAGTGGCCCTGTTTGGGGCATATAGTAGGCATTTGGTACATGTTTGTTGAATGAATTATTTTTAGAATTTTCTAGAGCTATCTCACAACTTAATTCCCTTTGGTACTGGGGATTGAATTCAGGGGCATTCTACCTCTAAGCTATACATCCGACCCTTTAGATTTATTTTTTTATGGTGCTGGGGATTGAACCTGGGGCATTCTACCTCTGAGATACAACCCTAGCCCTATTTTAATTTTTATTTTGAAACAGAGTCTCTGTAGGTTGTTGAGGGTCTTGTTAAATTGCTGAAGCTGACCTCAAATCTGCAATCCTCCTGTCTCAGCCTCCCAAGTACTGGGATCACAGGTGTGTACCACTGTGCCCAGCTACAACTTAACCCCTTTTGAATGGTGGTATTCAGAATGGAACAAACCATTCTGTGCCAGTAAGGGTCCTATTACACAGGATCTGGCTAGTCATGGAGAAACCACAATGTTCTAGAACAACTCTCTTTTATTCCTCAGTGGCAGAACCAACCCCCTAAAGCCAAGAACCTGTACATACATGTCACCATCATCTCCATTCCTGCAATTTGTTCTTTCTGTTAGTGTGGAGCAACTTCCTTTGCTTATTTCTGGCCCCACTCCTAGTTTATTGGGGCTTCTTTGTCTTCTGGTCCTTTCTTCCATGGTGTCGGTACCATCACCAGGAATTGTGAGGCAGTCTCTGCCCCTCATTCTGGGTTGCCAATGAATCATTGAGTGCTAAATGAAGCACTGAGCCTTCTAGGATGTGACATATCACAGTTGTGTTTCAGTTTTTTGGGCTGGTCCCTGGACCAGTGTCACATTTACCCCAGGGGACAGTGGGACATCTGCCTGGAACTGCTGTTGCTTGTGCACTTTCTGCATTGGGTTGCTGATGATCCTCAGGATGTGAGGCCCTGTGGTCAGCTGCCCAGGGCAGGAGTTCTGATTCCTGGATGCAACTTCCCTGAAAGTATCCTCTGTGCTGCAGCAGAGCTCTGAGTACATCCAGAGAGAATTTCCTTCCCGCCCAAAGCACTTGTAAAGTCCACTTGCCTTTTTTTTTTTTTTTTTTTTTTTTGGTCACATTGGTATGATTCTGGATTTTAGCCAGCTTGATAAATAGAGGAAGTTGAATGCATGCCCAGCCTCCTTGATGTCATGGTTTGGGGCACTCTGCAACTACAGGAGGTTTCAGTTAATCCTAGCAATTGGTGAGTTTGCTGTTTTACTCTGAGAAACTTCTCTGTTCTGTGCCATGTCTTACATAAGTTGATAGGGTTCTTTTTGTGACTTGCCCTTTCCTTTCAATGATGTAAGAACCCCAAATATTGGCAGTCGCTCTGTTTTGTTACTGAAGTGCTGGTGCTGATTGGATTCTGCTTCCTGTTTAGTTTCTCTGGGAGATGAAAGCTGGTGGTGATGTGGTACAGATTGGGGCTAGGAAGTGTCCTCAGGCAGAAGGATAGATGACTCTTTAGTTAAGATTAAGCCTCCGTGTCCATCAGGTATGTTCACCTCATTGCTTTTGACATGCTTTTCCTTAACTCACTCAAATGAATTCCTGAGAAGCCAGTTTCTTGGCTCTGAGACCAGTGTTTGTGCCCCCAGAGACATGAGAGGTGAGCATTGAACTCAGCAAGTCACAATACTCTCTCCCATTTATCCAGACCCCAAGCTTGATTTAGGTTTCCTCCTTTCTATCATCACACTCCTATCTGTGGAGGCTTAGTGAGTTCTCTTCCAGGCTTTTGTACACGTTTGCCCATGTCACTATATAAATAAACATACAGGCTGGGGGTGTAGCTCAGTGGAGGATCACTTGTAGGTCCTGAGTTCAATCTCCAGTACCCCCCTATACACACATACACATCTATCTATCTATCTATCTATCTATCTATCTATCTATCTATCTATCTATCTTATATCTATATATCCACACATTTATATATACATATATATACACACATGATATATATATACACACACATATATATACACATGTGTATACACACATACATAGCTTTGTTTCTTATCATGTTCTAGTATGTATGTATACATATGTCTATACTAATCTATCTGTCTACACACACACACACACACGTGCACACACACACACATACGAGGACATGTTAAATTAGTATAATAAGAAACTTGCTTTTGCTGGGCGTGGTGGCGCATGCTTGTAATCTCAGCATTCGGGAGGCTGAGACCGGAGGATCCGGGTTCGCAGCCAGCCTCAGCTACCTAGTGAGGCACTCCGCAACTTAGTGAGACCCGGTTTCAAAATAAAGAATAAAAAATAGGGCTAGGGGTATAGCTCGGAAGTAGAATGCCCCTGAGTTCAATTCCCAGTACCGCAAAAAAAAAAAAGAAACTTGCTTTTTTCACTTGATTTATATGTATTACCATCCCTATATGTCACTTCATCTAAATCAACTTCGTTTTTTTAGGCACTGCATAATACTCCATAATGTGGCTGTACTGTCATTTACTTATTCATCTACTAATAGGTATTTAGACTTTCCCCTTACCTCACACAAAGATGCAATAACAGTGTTGGGTTTTTATTTTTGTGTATGTATGTCAATATTTCTGTAGAGACACTCTCTGGATTAGAATTTCTTCATATGTAAAATAGTATTTGAATCAGAATTTCTGCACATATAAAATAATACTTAATAAAACAAAAGTATGCACATTTAAAATTTCAAAATCACAAAGTTTACATTTTCCTCAATGGTGAATGAAAGTGTTTATTTTCCTACATGTTTGCCAGATTTGGATATTATAAGGCTTTTTAATTTCTTTATCCACTGGGGAAAACAAATGTCATCGTTGCTTGCCCTACTTTTCTACCTGAAAGTGTTCCAAAGGAGCAAACAGAGCCTCCTGTTGTTCATTAATAAACAAGATTACTAAGAACTATTAAATATGCTTTATCATGGCCTCCGATAACGTTTTGGAAGACGCAATGTGTTTGAGCTATGAAATTTCATCAAAAGTATTATCAGAAATCTCTATGTAGAATATCTTCATTTTTACAAATGTTCAGTGAAACTCTTTCCATACTCAAGCCATGATCAATTTGTGTCTTTATTTGATTATTATAATTTTTATTTGGTTGGTAATCCTATATCCATTCCATGTTGAACATTGGGACATGTGTTTATAATTTGTTCATCCTAGAACAGGACAAAATGATTGGCTTTCATTTTTTGTCATCTTTAAACATTACTTAATGAAGTTTTTGGTGTAGTGAGCTTTAATTTATTAAGTATACCCCCTTTTCCTCTTAAAGAACATATTACGATGAATAGAAACTCACTGTGACTCCTTATTTCTTCTTGGAATTCATATCCTGGATTTGTCCTCCAGCAGTGAACTTCTGTCATAATAGTCCATTAATACAAGCTGGAAGTAGGTCAGTTGGTTCCAAGATGATCCTCTAGGTTTGTTTTCTCTTACAAATCTTGATTTGAAAGTCATTATGTGGAAATACTACCATTGACTATGTGTACATATGTGAATATACCAATGTCAATTGCAGTACTCTGTATTGGGAAGGGGGCAATGGGGAAGTGGGGGGTGCGAGGTGGGAAGGGGGAGAATGGGGAGGTGTGGGGGGGAGACGGGGGGGGCACCAAGTGCTGTGTACATGTAAGTCACTGTAAAC
>PVLC010001288.1:0-99194 GCA_004027655.1 Graphiurus murinus | reverse complement strand
AGAGTCTTGATAAGTTGCTGCAGCTGGCCTCAAACCTAGAATCCTCCTGTTTCAACCTCCTAAGAATTGGGATTATAGGCATGTGAGTCTACATCTGGCTGCCTCTGAACTTCTCTCTTACATTTCGTATCTGAAGCTCAAGTTTTCCCCATTGGCCCCTGCCTTTAAGTATAAATTGCTTCACTGCTTATGCTAAATCCCTGGCTTCCTGCTTTACCCTCGACTTTGGCCTGACAATTCTTTTCTATCTTGTGAGTTCTTTGACATGTATAAGAAAATGCTTCTAATATTTTATTTATGATGTTTAATTGTCTTCAGAAGGTTTTTCTAAATAACCTAACCCAGCCAAGTGCAGTGGCAAATGCCTATAATCCCAATACTTAAGAGTAGGAGACAGGAGGATTGCAGGTTCAAGGCCAGTCTCCGCAACTTAGTGAGACCCTGTTTCAAAATAAAAGAATAAAATAGGACTGGGAGATATAGCTCAGAGTTAGAATGGCCCTGGGTTCAATCTCCAGATAAAAATAATAACACACAAAATAATAACCTCACCCAACCTATTCTTAGAATGCCAAAGATATTTTTGTGTTTTTTTTTCCCCTCTGAGATATTTGCTTTATCAAGGTTTTTCATAGACTTCAAATAGAAATTTAATTATGCTTTTATTCACAGCTTCCTGGTTCTTTTTTCTCTGACTTCTTTGACAGATGAGCAGTCTAAATCAATGCTTTTTCACTTTTTGTTCCTCCTTTGTCCACAGTGAGAACCTCTTCAGTACCTCCCTTTTTAATTTCCTCTTGTTCTAATCTTGTTAGCCAACACAGTGACTCACTGTAAATATCTCAAAGGCATAAAGTTTTCTAGAAGACTTAGGGAACAATCATACCTCTTATTACTCAGGTCAAAATATTGATTATTGCGTACACCATAGCAACTATGGCATGGTCAAGTTAATGCCATTTAACCAGAGATAACAGATATTAACCTTGACTGAGACCTGCTCTACAGCAGTATCAATCTCTTGCCCCCCTTTTCAATCTCCTTCTTTAATCATCCTATATAAATATATATTTAACATTTACTGTCATTAAAGATTTCACTGATGAAAAGCATTTTATTTATTTATTTATTTATTTATTTATTTATTTATTTATTTATTTATTGTACTGAGGATTGAACCCAGGGGCATTCTACTTCTGAGCTACAGCTCCAGACCTATTTTTTATTTTTATTTTGAAACAGGGTCTCACTAAGCTGATGAGAGTCTCACTACTTCCTGAGACTATACTTGAACCTGCAATCCTCTTGTCTAAGCCTCCCAAGTGTTGAGATTACAGGCATGTGCCACCAAGCCTGGCTATGAAAAACATTTTAATGAACATATGGTGGTGAACACCTGTAATCAATCCCAGTACTTGGGAGGCTCAGACAAGAGGATTTCTGACTTGTGGCTAATGCACAGTAATTTAGCAAGACCCTATTTCAAAATAAAAAAAATAAGAGCTGGTCCTGGTAGTACATCCCTGTAATACCAGCACTTGGGAGGCTGAGATAGGAGAATCACAGGATTGAGGTCAGCCTCAGCAACTTAGCAACACTCTCAGCAACCTAGTGCCTAGCAAAACCTTGTTTCAAAATAAAATATGGCGGCTGAGGTTATAGCTTAAAGATATAGTACCCTTTGGTTTAATTCTAAGCATTTAAAATAAAAATAGACAGTGATACTATTTAATGAATCTGAGGAGATCTAGAATAATTTCTTGGAGTGGTTTAGGTATAGGCATGGTATACAGTTAGGTGGCGTGTGCACTGTACAACCCTAGAGGTTGTCATTTACGTCAACGTCCACAACCTAAAAGGAGGCCCCAGATTAAAATGAATTTGTACTCATCCTTAGTGAGTTGGTTGTCTACTATCAAGGTCTAAATTTTACCATTTAAATATTAGCAAGTAAGTTTCTCTATAATTGATGCTGTCTTACTCGCCATTCTTAGAACCTTAATTTTGTGTGTGTGTGTGTGTATTTGTGTGTGTGTGTGTGTGTGTGTGTGTGTGTGTGTGTGTGTGTATGGAAACTAGAGGCACTCTACCCCTGGGCTACACCCTAGACCTATTTTATTTCTTATTTGGAAACAGGGTCTCACTAAGTGAGGCTAGCCGTGACCCTCCTACCTCAGCCTCCCAAGTACTGGGATTACAAGTGTGCACCACCATGCCTGACAGAACCTTAAAATTTTACTAAGAACTGATGGCTATTCAAATTATCTTTGTTTGATGATCTAGCCATCCTTGAGCTAACCTAGGTTATACCAGAAGATGAGGAAATGTTCCAGGTGAAAAATACTAAAATGACTTTTTATGTAGAATGAGTAAGGGATTCAAAATCTATAGATATCCCACCTCAATCCTAGCAGGACATTCTTAGTTTATGCAAAAGGCAATAGGAGCTTCATTATTTCAAATACCATCACACTTCTCCTTCTATTAGCAAATATATTTTCAGCCTTGAGGAAACATTCTAGACTTGACAACTGAAAACAGCCTTTTCAGGGGTGTCCAGTTAAGTTCTTGATCCATATTCTTTGTTCAAGATGGTTGCTGGGATCATCCTTCATTCTGCTCTTTTCTACCCTTATTTGGGAGTTTGAGTAGCTGCTCTCTTCAATGTAAAGACATGTTTTATTTATTAGAATTTTCTTGACACAATATGATTATACACGGTAGTGATATTCAAAGTGATACATTCATATATGTGCAACACATCATCTCTTGGTGTGGTTCCCTCCTGACCCCATCCCCATCACCCTCTCCTTCCTCTCCGTATGTGCTGGTAAGGTTGTTAGTGATGCCTTCATATATGGACATAACATTATTTGGTCTGTTTCCTTCCTCAAGCCAGAGGTATGTTTTACTTTTATCAGAAGCCCAAGTCACAGCACCAATAATCAGTCACTAATTTAACCTTGACTGTATCTTGTGTACCACTTGGGCCCTGACCTAGAGGTTACCAAATGTCAAGAATGAGTTTGAAGAAATTTTGAAATTGTATAATTGCATTTTGAATGTGTCGATTGATTTCATCTGATGGGCTCAAAATTTTTACTTTCAAGCACATGGTTTCTTAGGAGGCTGTCATTAAGGACTGGTAGAAAGGGGAAGGACTAACCAAATAGCCATATGACCTTGATTTATCCTCTAGAGCATGCTGGGTCTCTTTCATCTTTATGATGAGAGTTTGAGGCTAGGTGGATTCTGAGTTCCTTTCCAGATATAAGCTGCTGTGATACTCTTCCAAGACCTACACTTAGATACTTGTGCATTAACTCTTCTAAGTCAACTCTACTGATTCCAGATAGAACCTGAAGCATTGACATAGGAGTTTTTGTAGGGCTTTTAGCTCACTAATTAATGGCTTTTTTGGTGCTAAGGATCGAACCCAGGAGGGTTCTACCTCTAAGCTATACCCTTAGCTCTGTTTTATTTTATTTTGTATTTTGTAATAGGGTCTCACTAAATTTCTGCACACTCACCTTGAACCTGCAATCCTCCCATTTCAGTCTCCCAAGTACTGAAATTACAGGCATACACCACCACATCCAGCTATATAATGGCTTTTTTAGAGGGCAGTGCTTTGGGATGTGAAATAGAGTTCAGAAGCTTAAAAAATATTCATTTTTAAACTTCTCATTGAAATTTTATTGACACACATATAAATGTACAGCTCATTAAAATTTACAAACTGAATACATCCATGTAACCAGCACGTATAATATTATCTGTACCTCAGAAGTCCCCCTCTTTGTGTCTATATCTATGATTATTGAAACCCTGTCCCTTCCAAGAATAATTGCTCTCCTGACTTCTCACTCTATTGATTAGTCTTGTCTGCTTTTGTTTCCCATATGAATAGAGTCACATACAATACCAGGTCTTTTATGTGAGGTTTCTCTGGCTAACATTATATTTCTGAGATCCATTGATATTGTTGTGTGTAGCAGACACTTACATATTTTCTCCTGAGAGACTGATAGATCTTTGTGCAACTATATTAACATTCTCATTTGAGTGACTCATTTGGGACGATCAATAAAAGGCCATTATGAGCAGAGGATAAAAGTGCTCAGAGGAGGGACAAATCACAGGCATTTTATAATTCACATATTATATTAATATATGATGCAACTTATTAATTTTTAAAATGTAAGCCCTCAGCCAGGCACAGTGGTGCTCACCTGTAATCCCAGTACTTGGGAGGCTGGTACAGGAAGATCAAAGGTTCAAGACCAGCTACCTCAGCAACTTAGACTCTGTTTCAAACTAAAAAATAAAAAAGACTGGGGGTATAGCTTAGAAGTTTAATGCTCCTGGATTTAATCATATATATATATATATATATATATATATATATACACACACACACATGTGCCTTCTTTTGAAGGAGAAGGATTAATTTCCTTGTCTAAGACATTATCATGCCATGTCAAGTAAAGAATCACTCCTCTGGTACTGATTATGGCTACTGAATGATAGGATTCTTAAAGAGTGCCAGCTTTACCTTGAGGCTGAGAATTTGTTTTACTTATTCCCCTCTTTCCCTGCTCTCATCACCTTAATCCCTGCCTACCTGGCCCTGCACATACTAGGTGCAAAATAAAGATTTGCCAAATGAATGAATGAAGAGTGCTATTAACATTTATGGTGCACTCACAATCCCAGCCCCTGTGCAAAGACCTCTGGTTTACTCATCACGGCAATACTGTCAAGGTTGGTGCTATTATTCCAATTTTGCTAAATGGGGAAATTTGACCATTCGAAATTACTTGTCCAAAGTCACTCACATTACATGGCAGAGCCTGGGACCTTTTAACTCATGCTCTTTGATCTTCACCACTGTGTATGCATACTCTGTCTTGGCTTCCAGAGGTTGCAGTGGTGGCTGGATTCATGTGCCCCCTTGGTCAGGAGCTCTGTTAGCTGAGAACACACAGCCTGGTGTGTTATAGCCACTTTCCCTCTAGCTGTGTAGGAGTATCCTCAATGGGCTTGCCCTCCCACCCTGCTTGTGCCTGAGCTGGCCAGTGGGTTGCAATTGGCTGGCTGGTTTCTTCCTCAGCATCTCATACTAGCCCCTGCGGCATGGGCATGACAGGTGCTGACTGCCCATCATGGGGGTTATGTTGGCCAACTCCTCTACCTGAGCAGCACACATGAAATCCTAGAGAACAGAGTCCATTCTTTCTGTCTGCTCAGCTCCCCCCAGCCTTTGCCCCACCTCCACTACTTGTACTTCTTCTAGATAATTCCTATTCAGCCCTCACATCTCATCTGGTACATATTGGCTCTCGTTAAAAACTCATTGAGTGAATAAATAAGTGAATGGTAAATGAGGCTTTTAAATTCAATTCTGATATAAACTTTGCTTTTTTAAACAATGTTAACTCATTGGCCTCTAAAAGTACAAGCAATGATAATAAGATAAGATGCAATAAAGAGGAAATGCAATGAACCTGTCTTTTTACAGGCTACATAAATAGGGTAGATTATTTAGAATATTCTGTGAACACTTCTGATTCTTCTCCTAGTCTTTAACCAGCCTTTACATAATGGTAATAATTACATACCTAACACTTTGATTTTTAATTTCTTCTCGATATTTTGCATGTGTTGCTAATCATTTTAAATATAATGCCATACTAGGTGACTCTCCCTTAATAAACAGGGGTTTTGCTTTTTATAGTTGGTGCCTGCCTAGCATTGCTGATTCTCTGGACCCATAGTGGTAATTTTTTTTATAATGTGCTTTTATTGGTGAATTATAATCTCACATCATAATGTAAATCATGTTGACAGTGACATACATGCACACAGCTCTTGGTGCCCCCCCATAGTGATTATTTAAAGGAAGCAGCATGGCAAGTTGTCTTAGCTGAGGAATGACCTTTTTGATATTGCTGTGTTGTCATTATGGCAGTTGTGATGATCTGTCACCCCCATATTTTATTCCAGAATGTTTTTCTCTGGTGGGCAGTGTGGTCATGTTGGCAGACCTGAAGAAGTTTTACCAACATTCAAGATATTCCTTGTCATCATTTGTCTTCATGTTGTTCTGGTTACATCCTTGGAAGGTAAGGTGCCTGTTTTCCTTCATTTGTTCTTATTTATCTATTTGTGAGTGTACATGTGTTTTGTTATTTCAAATTTTTTACTATCGTAAAATATACATAATTTTCTCAAGATTCATCTGTGTTGTAGCTTATGTATCAGAATTTCATTCCTTTTTAAGGCTGAATAATATTCCTTTGTATGTATATGCCACATTTTATTCATCAGTTCATCCGTTGATGGACATTTGGGTTGTTTCCACATTTTGGCTATTGTGAATAATGCTATATAAAGATGAGTATACAAATAACTAAGTCCTTGATTTCAGTTCTTTGGGGTGTATTCCTAGGAGTTAAATTTCTGGGTCATATGATAATTCTATGTTTAACTTTTTGAGGAACTGACAAACTATTTTCCACAGTGGTTGTATGATTTTACATTTCTATAAGCAAGGCACAAGGGTTCCAGTTTCTACACATCCTTGACAACACTTGTTATTTTCTTTTGTTTTGATGATAGGTATGAAATGGCATCTCACTGTGGTTTTGATTTGCATTTCCTTAGTGATTATTGATGTTAGTACTTTTTATGTGCTTGTTGGTCATTTGTATATCTGTGGAGAAATGTTTATTCAAGACTTTTGTCCATTTTTAATTGGATTATTTTTTGTTGTTGCCTTTTAGGTGTTCTTTTTATACACTGGATATTAATCTTTTACCGGATATATGCCTGGCAGATATTTTCTCTAATCTTGTAGGGCATTTTTATACTGTCTTAATAATGTCCTTTCATGCAAAATAAGTTTGTAATTTTGATGAAGTGCAACATATTTATTTTTCTTCTATTGTTTATGCCTTGTCTATTATCTTCAAGAAATCATTGCCAAATCCAAAGTCAGGAAGATTTTTCTCTGTGTTTTCTTCTAAGAATCTTATAGTCTTAGCTCTCACTTTAGGTCCTTTAATCCATTTAGAATTAATTTTTTAGTGTTGTATAAGAGTCCAAATTCATTCTTGTGCCTATGGATAGCCCATTTTCCAAGCACTGTTTTTTGAAAAGACTGCCCTTTTCCCTTTAAATGGTCTTGGCACCTTAATCCAAAATCAATTGAACAAATATATGAGGATTTATTTCTGATGTTTGCTTGAAGATATTTTCATATGGAAATTTAAAACCAGTGGAAAATCAACCAAATGAAGCAGCATAATATTTTCAGAAAAGAGAAAGTAACTGAGCGATACTAGAGCTGCAATTTCTATGGATACAACTGTCAAAGAACACTGAGCTATGCAAGTGTAAAGAATACTCATTAGGAATGAGACTAAGTAATGAATGTTATTTTAAAAGGCATTACTAAGGACATGGGGACTTACCTTTCTTACTCAGAAGAAGGTGGTAGGACTAAAGAATCTTTGTTGGATAAACCAAAGACCTTGCAGCAAACAACAGCAACATAAAGAAGCAAACAAAACACATACAACCATATATACTTACATGCAAACTAAACTTTCCAAAAAGCTAAAGAACAACTGGCAACCCTTCAAAACGTAGGCGCAGGGACAGGTTTTCAAGAAGCAGTCATGCTTTAAAAAAATAAATGATAGTCGGGTGTGGTGGCGCATGCTTGTAATCCCAGCATTGGGAAGGCTGAGACTGGAGGATCCAGGTTCCCGGCCAGCCTCAACTACTTAGTGAGGCACTCCACAACTTAGTGAGACCCTGTTTCAAACTAAAGAATAAAAAAATAGGACTGGGGGTGTAGCTCGAAGGTAGAATGCCCCTGGGATCAATCCTCAGTACCGCAAAAAAAAAAAAGAATAAAAAAATAGAGCTGGGGGGTATAGCTCAACGGTAGAATGCCCCTGAGTACCGCCAAAAAAAAAAAAAAAAAAGAAAGAGAGAAAGAAAAAGAAATGATAAATTTTTAAAAATTTGGTTCCTTCCTAAAGCCTCCTTTTCCCCCTCCCTTCTCTTCCCATCCCCTTTCACTATTCTACTGGTGTCTTTCCTCTTTTATCTGAAGTCCTTTTTTCTTTCCTATTTTCTCTCTAGATTCCATGTATAAGCAGAAAAATACGACCCATGACTTTATGAGACTAGTTGATTTAATTTAGCACAATACTCTCTAGTTCCAACCATTTTCCTGCAAATGACATAATTTTATTCTTCCTTCTGGCTGAGTAAAATCCATTGTGCACATATACCACATTTTCTTTATCCAGTCATCTATTGACAGACACCTACGCTGATTCCATAATCTGACTATTGTGAATTGTGCTGCTATAAACATGGGTATGCAAGCATAGAAATAGTACTCTAATTCTTTGGAAAGACATAATGTGTGCATATATAAATGAATCACTTCAAAACTCACTATATTGTATAATTACAATGCACCAATAAAATTATATAAGTAAATGATAAAAGCTCGATGGATACTGCGGCTTATAATGTGCCAGGTTCCTATGTAATTTACACTTATCCCCTCTCTTAATCTTCTAAACCATATCTGTGAAGGAGGAATCCTAGTTTTATCCCCATTTTCCAGAATAGGAAGTTGAGGCTTAGAGAAATAAGTAACTTGCCCGAGGTTGTTAGCCCCTGGGAAGTGGCAGAGCTGGGAATTGAGCCTAGATTTAAGCCTCGTTTGGCTCTAGATTTTGTGCTTGTAACCAAATAACCAGGATTCTTGGACATCAGAATTACCTGGAAGATCTGTCAAAACAGAACACTGGGCTCTTGCCCCAGAGTTTATGACTAAATAGGTCTGGGGTGGGACTTGAGAACTGACATCTCTAAGAAGCTCATGATTTTGATGAGGCTGGTCTAGGGACCACACTTGGAGAACTGCTATTCATACAACTGGTAGAAGACATAAACAGGAAAAGAAAATGCTTCCTGACATGTGTCATGGTATATAAATTCTGTTGTTGCCATGTGATATTCATATAAACTATGCTCACACACATTATCTTCTTGGAGCATTGAAACATCACTATGGGATTGGCAGGGCAAAAATCAAGCATGTGTGTGTGTGTGTGTGTGTGTGTGTGTGTGAGAGAGAGAGAGAGAGAGAGAGAGAGAGAGAGAGAGAGAGAGAGAGAGAGATTAAAGAAAAGGACTAAATTGGAGTTCTTATTGTCTCTCATAACTCCCAACAAGGGTATTCACGAGCATGGTGGTGTATGCCAATAATCCAAGTACTTGAGGGGCTGAGACAGGATGATAGGCTTGAGGCCAGCCTCAGTTACTTAGTGAGCCCCTAAACAGCTCAGTGAGACCCTATTTTAAAATAAAAAATAAAAAGGTCTGGGGGGTAGCTCAGTGCTAGAATGCCCCTGGGTTCAATCCCCTGTACCAAAAAAGGTACTTATTCTTGTTATTTAATGGTTACCTCAATAGCACTCCCCACATGCCAGCCACTGTTCTAAGCCCTTACAAAAGGCTAACTCATTTAAAGCTCAGCCAATAACCCCTTGAAATAAGCGCTGTTATTAGCTCATTTTAAAGATAAAGAAACTGAGGCAGAGGATGGAAGCAATTTACCCTAATCACACAGTTAAAAGAGGTGGCTGAATTGTGATTCAAATATAGGCCCTAGACTCCAGAGTTCATCTGTCTAACCTCTATAGTGCACTGCCTTTTGGCATTCTCAAGTACTCTGCTGTTCTAGGCTTAGCTTCTTGATGGGTGTGCATCTGTAGATTAAAATAAACGTGGAATCCAGATTTTTGAGAATCACTGAACATGGGTCTGGATCACCTAAATGGCTCAGGACCACCATCTCCATGAATAGCTTTGGACTGAGCAGCTTCTGTTCAGTTCAGAATGGGTTGGGTCTGGTCTTCGATGAAGGTCAAGGGCACTGACTTACTACTTCAACACTGGGTTATCACTTATGTGGTAGCGAGTACCTGCTCTGTGTGTCCAGCAGTCCTGGCAGCTGAGAGAACTCCAGGGAATTGACACTCTAGTTGTAGAGAATGAGATGACAGTACAAATATAACTGAGTCCTAAAGTGTGAATCACTGCTAAAAGGGCTCTAATATATGGCCAAATCTGTGGGTTTGCCTAGTTAAATGCTAAGCCACCTATAGCAGATGCTATTGGTGCCCTGCCCATAGTATCTTGGCCTACCTCAGAGGTCACCTGCACATAGTTTCTATGGATGCTGATGGAATCATGTCTCTGAATGAGATTGACCTGTACCCATGAGAATGTATTTGGCCTGTGCATGAAACAAGTACCCCATGACGGGTAAGATTATGCGCCTAGTAGGAAACGACCTAAGACAGGCACAGTCTTTCGTGCATTTAAAAATAAAAACAGGGAGCCGGGCGTGGTGGCGCATGCTTGTAATCCCAGCATTCGGGAGGCTGAGACCGGAGGATCTGGGTTCGCAGCCAGCCTCAGCTACCTAGTGAGGCGATCCGCAACTTAGTGAGACTCGGTTTCAAAATAAAGAATAAAAAAAATAGGGCTGGGGATATAGCTCAGAGGTAGAATGCCCCTGAGTTCAATCCCCAGTACTGAAAAACAACAACAACAAAAAAATGGGGGGAGTTGTGGGAGCCCAGCTGGGCCCTTTCCCTCCTGGCAGTTGCTATCTGCATAGATGAGTAATTATACTGATTATTCTGCTATGGTTACTTTGGCGTCTCAAAGTCTGGTGATTGCTCCTAGGATGCGTAGATGAAAGACCCTCCTACTTCTTAGAAAGTAAATATATGACTCTAAAGGTTTATGGTTTTATGACTCTAGAAAGTTTGCTTGACCAGGCTATGTTAAGAATGTGGGCTATAGGTGGAAAATGAAGAAGTGTGCTCTGACAATGATTGATATGTTGTAAATGTATACGTAACCCTGTTGTACTCAAGAAATGTATAAAAAATCTGTGCTGAATAACAAAAATAAATAAATAAGTAAAAAATAAAAGTTTAAAATGAAAAAAAGAACTCTAATAGCAATATGCATTTCAATTGCACACCTGTATAACTGCTATTGTGAAAAATATCAATTAATTCTGTTTTGTATTTAGGTCATATGAATACTGGAAATAACACAATTATGCTAAATAAAAAATAAATAAAATGTAAAAAAAAAAAAAGAAACAAGCCAAAAGTGCCAGGGAGTTAACACCTCAAAACAGTGAGGGATGGGAGTTAATGTTTAAATATGCCATATTCCTTGTTCCTTGGTGGGACCATGGCAAGGAGTGTTCTACATTGTCTTCCAGAGTTCCCCCATTGGATATGTGCCCATAGTAGTAACCTGCTCCTTAAGGTCCCATTATTGGCTTCACTCCCTTCTCTATCTCAGTTAAATACTCCCTCCCTCTGCTTCCTATGATCATCTCCATTTGTAAACACATTCACCTTCTGAGGTCCATCCTCTATAAAACCATCCCTGGTTGGATTCATTGGTGCATGCCTATAATCTCAGTACTTGGGAGGCTGAAACAAGAGGATCACAGGTTTGCAGCCAGCCTCAGTAACTTAGTGAGGCCCTCAGCAACTTGTTTCAAAATAAAAAATAAAATAGGGCTGAGGTGTAGCTCAGAGGTAGAATGCCCAGTATCACAAACAAAACAAAACAAAACAAAACACCTACACTGACTTCCTGAGAAGAATTAAACCTCTCTCCCCAGAGCTCCCTTTTCTCTCTATCCCTACCCATGCCCCCTTGGGTCATGTTCATCGTAGACTTCCTTGGTACCATGAGTCCTTTCAGTGCATCATCAGTACTGGGTGAGAAGGGAGAATGCAAGGCTGAACATTATCTCACTTAATCCCCCTCCATGCACACATTTTTCACAGTACATATTTTTCATTGCATTGTACAGATGGAGAAACTGTATCAAAGAAATGAAGTGATAGAATTAGGAAGAATTGCCATCAGAATGTTTAGCTGGTACTACCTGTACTCCACTGGGCTGCCCAGGGGGCCCTCAGTAAGTGCCTGAGGACTAGGTCAACCTGTCACTGATGCACGGGGAGAAGGTGCAGAGGGAGCCCAAGGCGAGCCATTGGAAAGCTCTGGGGATCTGGGCTACAAACACAGTAGCTTCACCCTGGAAGCCTGAGAGATGACTCAGTAGCTCTCGTCAGCAGGAAGAGGTGGGCCTGACACTCTGGCTAGGCCACTGGCCAACAGAGAGAATCCTTAGACCTTAACACTTTCAATCATCTAACTCAGTGACACTTGATGGAATCATTCTAGGTCTCCCAGAAGCCCAAATCAGCTTTGGCAGATAACTGCACTTACCTCTAGCCTCTAGCTTTCCTGGGCTGCGCCAGTGCCTTTTTTGTTCTCTTTGGTCTTTGAAGGAGGTCTTCTGTTAGATAAAATTATTCTATTTTCCAGAGGGTAAGATGACATAATAGTGGAAGATGGTTATAATTTCATTCTTGCAGAATTGTCTTCCCCATTTGGAAACAATTACACATTTGAGCCAGTTTGATGATCTCATAAGCTATAATCCCTAACTTTCTCTCTCTCTCTCTCTCTCTCTCTCTCTCTCTCTCTCTCTCTCTCTCTCTCTCTCCTGGGTCTAGATCATTCTGTGCTGCAGGCCCTTCCAGTGATTAGTCCCTCTCCAGTTCCCCTTCTACAAAGCCTCACTGTCTTTGTTCCTCTTATCTTCTCATTCTTTATCCACTCAACTCTGTTCTTCCCTCTGCAGAAGGTGTTAGAACTGCAGGAAGCAGGTTGTATGCTTCTGAAAGGCAGAAAAACTGTTTTGTTTGACTTTGTCCCCTAATATCAAAACCCAGAGCTAGTCTCCATCCTGTCTCAATCTCCTATTGGTAAAAATGAGATAGGTAAAAATACTTACCATTGTTTTGATCTGATGCTCAGCCAATCTCAAAGCACCTCCCCATCCTAGTCCCCACATTCAGGCATGAGGTCACTTTTGTTGGGCCCTGACTCTTTCCCTGGCAAGTAGAAGTGATGACAAGGAGCAACGATTCTAGATAGGTTGTGGGGGAAATTGAAAGCAGAAGACATTGTATCCCTGCTTGGAATTCCTGGTAAGGAGTCCTCTCAGAGCTGGTACATCAACACAGGGCAATTATAGAGATGAAGAATGATGAAACAGTGTGTTTAGGCACAGAGAAGGCCAGAGACAGTCCCTCCAAGCCTCTCTCAGTTCTCACATGGCAAGGTCGGGATTCTAAATGGCCCTCATATTCCTTTTGGGTACTGTGTTGAGAACCAGGGGTGGGGAAAAAGGTTTCAAAGACCATGGCATGGACAACCTAGATGAGGGGCCAGATGAAGGATGTGATGGACACTCAATGGCGAGAGCTAAATGTCAGCAAGAGAAGGACTCCCTAGCCTGGGTGAGATTCTGAGAGAATAGATCAGGGGACCTGCTAGAGGTGGCCTTTAGCACCGGATGCTAGTTAGACACTGAGCAACCCTGCAGGACCAGCGAGATCTTTGGAGATGCCATTGAGAATCCTGGGCTCAACACTTGGTGAGCTCACAGATCCAGGCCCCTTCTCCCTGCTACTGGAAGAGCACGAACACCCCATTCCCAGTCTAGCTGCCATTCTGAGTACCAAGAGAAAGAGGAGGGAAAACAAAGACCATGCAATTATTCAAAAGGCAATCGAGTAAACTAGAGACCATTTTAGAGCAAGAGAGACAAAGCTACCTTCACTCGTCAGGCATAAGGACCCCATTCCTATACCTCTGGAATGCAGGCTCTCAAACAAGATGGAGCCAACTTAGACATCAAAGGAAGTACAGGAGTTTCTGTTTATTTTTGCTATTGTTTCTACATCTCAATTGTGTCTACGACCTTTAAACTTGCTCTAAAACTAATACACAGTGGACACTTACAATGTGTCAGGGCACTCTGCTAGAAATTGTCAAAGGCCATCATCTTATCCTGAATTCTGCTTTTCTTACTGGGTTCATCTTTTTAGTTTTTCAGGTATGTGGAGGTATTTATTCAGGTCTTTGAGGGTCAGGGTGACATCATTACTCTCTCTCTCCATCTTCCATAGTGTTGAGCACATAGTAAATACTCAGTAAACTCTGGTTGGTTCTTTGGTTTTGATTTGTGACCCTAGTCTAAAGCTTAGAGATATTCTAAAATGTGTTCCCCCTAGCTTATATCATCAGTGTTATCCTCATCTGAACCCGGTAAATTCTGATACACATACTACCCCTCAAAACTTTTGCATAGACTTCAGTGAGATAGCTGTAACTTGACCTAAGTTCCTCTGGAAGGATATATTTCTCTTCTTCCATATGATATATAGGCTTAACTGATTGCCTTTTAAGATTCCTTCACAGCCGGGCGTGGTGGCGCACGCTTGTAATCCCAGCATTCGGGAGGCTGAGACCGGAGGATCTGGGTTCGCGGCCAGCCTCAGCTACCTAGTGAGGCACTCTGCAACTTAGTGAGACTCGGTTTCAAAATAAAGAATAAAAAAATAGGGCTGGGGGTGTAGCTCGGAGGTAGAATGCCCCTGAGTTCAATCCCCAGTACTGCAAAAAAAAAAAAAAAAAAAAAAAAAGATTCCTTCACAGACTTATGGAATTCTGTGAGTTCAACTACCCTGTTCAGATTCATAACTCACTCCTGGGATACTGGGGATCCCTAGGGCCTGCCTTCTGCATGTTATTCTAAATATCATCATGTGATATCTGAGCTGTTGATTATCTATGCCATGTTCTCAAACTTAGCCATCCGTTGGAATCACCTGTTGGACTTTAAGGACACCTGGCACCTGCATTCCACCCTCAGAGCTCTTGATGTCATTGGTCTGAGTGTATCCTGGATAATGGGTTTTTTCAAAGTGACCCAAGTGATTCTAACCAGACTGAGAACCATCTCAGCAATCCCAATTTAAAGCTCTTCCCCATTCGAAGTTCCTAAAGTGAAATTGGAAAAAGTTTAAAAGTCATATTTTTTTAATTAGATTTATAACATGAGGCACTTTCAAAGGCTTTTAAGGTTAGAATGAAGCCAATAAATATCTTGATTTCAAAATTGATAAAAGCTCAAGAGTGGCTTTTGCTGACCGGTAAATCTCCAAGTTGCCAGTGCTATCCTTGCTGGGCCCTTTGTTGAAAAGTCTCCTTGTCTCCTTGACACAGCTCAGTATACTGTTATTAACAGCAGCAGCAACACAACTATACATTTCTCCATGGTTTCCAATGCACTTGGCATATGTCATCTTACTGTGTTCCCTGGAGGTAGACAGGGAAGTTTGTATATCTTCACTTTGCTGTTGGGAAGATTGACAATCAAAGTGATGAAGTAACTTTGTAGATTATCCAGAAAGAAACAGTACCACGATCTAGAAAGCAGCTCTCCAGAACTCTCTCCTCTGTACCAGCCTGTACATAGTGCTTATTTCGTACTTGGACAGTTTACAACTTCCCAGTTCACATAGCTGGAAAGTGGAGGGGGTAGGATTTTAGAACTTGCATTCTTAATCACTTCCCTGGTGTTTAGTCACTGAAGCAGTTGAAAATGGTTTTTACACGACTTTGCCATGATTCATTCATTCTGGGATGGATCTGTACCCTAAAGCACTGGGTAAAAATTAAGAGAAGTCTGAGGAATGAAAGCAACTGTTCCATTGATTTAAGCTACTAGGGATTAAGTTGATACCTGAGAGAATACACCATTGAAATATACCTTGAGAGTGGGTATATCTTTACTTCAAGAAATTACAAGAGGCACATCGATCTTGGCAAGAGATCTCATGTTTATAAAATCACAATGCTATAAAAATCAAGATAAATTACAGATGCTTTTGCAGATGTTTGTGGCAAGTGTTAGTCTTTTCTGTGTGTGTGTGGTACTGGGGATTGAACTCAGAGGCATTCTACCTCTGAGCTATACCCCCAGCCCTATTTTTTATTCTTTTATTTTGAAACCGAGTCTCACTAAGTTGCGGAGTGCCTCACTAGGTAGCTGAGGCTGGCCGCAAACCCGGATCCTCTGGTCTCAGCCTCCCGAATGCTGGGATTACAAGCATGCACCACCATGCCCGGCTGCAAGTGTTAGTCTTTAACATTGCTGTTCTGTTTGACCTATGCCCTTTCCTCTGCTTTTCTTCTAAGAATGCACAGATCATAAAGTAAAAATATGTCACTATACTATTTAGTACAACATAAAATTTTTAAAATTTAAACAAGAGAAAAATGAAAATACTAAATAGACACTAATCTTTCTTTAACAAATAAATTAAAGTTACTTATAATTATCTGATTAATTGAATGAACAAGAACTGAATTCATGGCCGTGTTGTCTTTCAACATATAGACATTTTTCTCTTGCTCCCAATATAAGATATGATTGTCATTAGACAGATTTGGATTCACTGTATAGTCCAGCAAATTCTATATTTAGTTGTAGGAAGAGATGTCTTTGAATTACTGAAGAATTTTCAGTTATAGGATGTCTTCAATGAGTTATGTGTTATCACTTGGGTATAAACTCTATTTAAGACTAGGGGATTTAAAAAATTCTCCACTGTAATACCAATGCCTAGCACACAGTAGGCCTTCAGAAATTGGAATACATGACTACAGTTTGGGTAAATCACTTCATGTTTATGAGCTTACATTTCCTCAATCATAGAAAGAAGTAGTGGAACTATTTTGTTATCTGATCTTTTCCCTGAGCATGACCTGTTTTGAAGTTCTCTTCTTCCAGTGAACTCCAAAACCTAAAAGGTGCTACCTTTTAATCCCCCCCATTTTTCTGTTGAACAAAAATATGTCTGGCTCTATCCAGTATTTGTGATTGGCAGTAGAAAACAACCAGTATTGATATAATTCCCAACAAAGAAAACATATTCTATTTTTTCATGTGGGTGAATAAGCAACTTTTCAAATGATAAAAATATGGTTTAAATGACTACCTTTGCAAAAATTTGCATTGTACTAAATCCTTCCAAGTCTCCTTTGCCTCTGAAAAAGATTTCCATGAATTTGTTTCCTGATGTGAAATGCAAAGAGTTAGAAACTCGTGATCTTTCTAGGAATGCCTTTATACAATCCTAAACTATTGAAACTTGAATTAGATAAACACAGTGTTCTAATATTCTCCCTAATTAAGCACCAGATAAAATCATGTATGTACAATCTTCATGATTTTTTTGGTTGTTGTTGTACTGGGAACTGAACCCAAGGAGGTTCTACCTTTGAGTTATACCTCCAGCTTTCTTTCTTTCTTTCTTTCTTTCTTTCTTTCTTTCTTTCTTTCTTTCTTTCTTTCTTTCTTTCTTTCTTTCTTTCTTTCTTTCTTTCTAAACAGGGTCTCCCTAATATATCATGCTCTGGCCTTAAACCTGTGATCCTCTTGTCTCAGCCTCCCAAGTACTAGGATTACAAGCACACACCCAGCTTCTCCATGATTTTTAAGATGCCTTCTAAAAATTGCTAATTCCACATTATTTGCACAAAGGGAAACTAATACATTTTATTATATAAAGGTAAACTTCATCCATGGACACAGAATATACAGTCTGGAGGAATAATAATTAAAACTTATTGTTGGTACTGTGATAAAATGCTTTGCAAATATAATTTCATTCAAAGTATACAACTCCTATTTTACAAAGAAGGAAATGCAAGCAGAGAAATGTTAGAATCTTACTCAGAAAGATCGAGGATCTGAACCTGAGTCATTCTCCCTGGAGTGTCCAGTCTCTTAACTATGTTTTTAAGGTTTGGTTAGCAGGCATGTTCATTCATCCATTGGAAATAAATGGACAAAGGCATTTTATTCACATGGAGAAGATTATCAAGTCAGAGGGCAGATTGTGAGAAGTCAGGAATTCCAGATCAAACTGTCAAAGCTCATGACAAGCCAAATACAATATAAGTAAAAGCCACTAAAACAGGATCTACTGACATACAAAGGCCTACAGACCTGTAGAGAGTCTTATGTCTAGAATTATCATAGCAAAGGGTTAATGTGGCTTCAAAACAGAGACAACTCAAATGTAGCTTTTTCAAGTAAGTAGGATTTCAATACAGCAGGAATATCCATACTTTCAACCTCTTTTGGTGTTTTTTTTTTCTTTTTCATTTTCTTTTTTTTTTTTTAACCAGTACATAGTTGTTTATAGAATCGGCTTGTCACATGGGAGTCCCACTCTTGAGGGGCCTGGAAGAACTATGATCTGGATGTTTTCTGGAATCATGAGTCACAAAGAAAGGGGGATTCATATTCAGCCTCAATGTGGCAAGGATTCCTCTTCTGGTCCATATTGATTCCCTGACTCTGATCTTGTCAACGTCATGACAAAGAGCAAGAGAGAAAACGGTGGCTGCAGAGATGATTTTAGTATTAATCTTGTTTTATCATTAGTTTAATGGGAATTCATTACTTAGTGACACTCATTATATCTGATGTGGCAGACAGAGGCTGGCATAGCACCAAAGCTTTTATTTTTTTGTTCTAAGCACACAACTAGACCACATTTTCTAGTCTCCCTTGTAGTTAAAAGTGACCATGTAACTGAGTTCTGGCCAATGGATGTGGGCAGAAGTGAAATGTGCCACTTCTGGTCCTAGCCATTAAAACTCTCCTGCCTTAATTGCACTTCCTACCTCTTTTTTCCTGTTAGTTTGCTGGATGTCATTGTCCAGGGCATGCTTGGAATCCTCATGTTTAAGAAAGCAGTGCACTTGGCACAGTGACACATGCCTGTAATCCCAATACTTGGGAGGCTGAAACAGAAGGATTACAGATTTGAGGCCAACCTTGGCAATTTAGCAAGACTCTGTTTCAAAATAAAAAAGAAAAAGGGTTGGAGTTGTAGCTTGGAGGTAGAATGCCCCTAGGCTCAATCCCTAGTAACACACATTCATATTTTCTCTCTCTCTCTCCTTGTTTCCCACATTCACTGAAAACTTTCAGAAAGGGAAATCTAGTTAGCCTAGCCAAGCTGAAACATTATAAAGCCACTACACATGCTAGAAAGCTAATGAGCTTGATTTTGTATCTGTTAATCATTCTGAATAAAAGATGGTGCCAACATCTCCCCAGATTATATTTAGTTGTTTCAGTTCTACAACTGGCCCAAAGATATTTTGAAGACAGCTGTCATTATCATTAGTGTAAAGATTTGGAGTATTTTTTAAAGTATTTCTTTATATTTTTCTATGCTTCAGAATATTCTGCACATAAATCCATATTGTGGTTATAATTAGAAAAAATAATTAAAGTTATGTTTTAGAAGTCAGACCCCTAGAGAGACTGCACATCCCACTTGAGGATGACCTAATATTATCATGCCTTTCACTTTCTTCCTTGGAACTTCACCTGGTCTTGACTTTGTACACAAATTTACAAAATATAATATATGGCCATCAGTTCTCCTGAAGCCCTCCTGCTTCCTCCTCCCATGTTTCTAAAGCGACCTCAGAGGCATTTTGAAAATTGGAAGTATGGACATAATACAAAGAGGAGAGTAACTGAATGGGGGAGGTATTGCACATAGAAAGGGGAAATCATTTTCAGATGAGTCACTTGGAGAATGAAAATTAGAAAGTGCATGGTTGTATTAGTTACTGACTGACATGAGCAGTATAGTCTGTGTATTCTTATCAATCCTTTAACAGTAGTACCTACAAATTACATCCTAGTATGATTAACTTCATCCTTACTTCCACAGGGGAAACTGAAGTGTTGATGGGTTAAGTTGTCAAAGACCCTGACAATACAATGGGGATAATTTACCTCATATGATTGTTATGAGGACTAAATAAGTGAATATATATGTGATGAATGGTCAGAGTGCTGCCACACAAATGCTTATTAATTAAAAATAGACTTAGCGAACTGGGGCAGCACATCTTTGTAATCCAAGTACTTGGGAGATTGAGACAGGAGGATCGCAGGTTTGAGGACAGCCTCTGCAACTTAGTGAGATCTTGTTTCAAAATAAAAAATAAAATAGGGCTGGAAGTGTAGCTCAAAAGTAAAATGTCCCTGGATTCAGTCCTCAGTATCACAAAATATAGACTCCCTTTGGGGAGTCTACTCTTCCCAGAAAAAAAAGTGCCTCTGAGCACACACATAAATTTGCATTTTGTTTCAGGGAATTTATAAAAACTCCAAAATATATCTTGTTGACCCCTGGGGGAAGACAGGTCCATAAACCCTTGAGGGAGCCAAGATTAGTTCTTGTGAAGGTGGAAGAAGAATAAGAATCAGGGCCTATGAGATCAAGAACATTTCACTTCTTCCTATTTGGGCCAAAGCCCACCTAGAATTGCTGACAATTTGTTCTCTGGGACATTCCATCAGCTAAGAGCTGAAGTTTTTCTTTAGTGATGTCATTATTAATCTTTTAATAAATATATTATGTAAGAGTACTTATTGAGCAGTGTGATGTGAGATGGTCACAGCTCAAGTAAACATGTTTTGGATGTGCCAAATTAGAAATGTTTTCATCCATTTTTGGGGGTTATGTAGTAAAATCTGAAAATGCAGTTTCTGGAAGAGTGTCTGTTGTCCCAAGCCCCAAAGAGCTAATATAATAACAACCAAAATAAAATTGTTTTGTTTGGGGTTCCCATATAAGAGTGCCTAGGCGTGGTGAGTTGTTTTTAATCATCTCTCTATGGGATAGTAATTCAATCCAGAGGAGGACTGCCATTGGATTACAAGTTTCAGTTGGGTCTAAAATATTCAGGCAAGGGGGCCTCATTGTATCCTTTTTAGATCCATTCCTAGAAGATTAAACCTTTATTTTTCACATCCAACTTGAGGGCCAATGTGTTGGAGGTGAAGACCATAGTTGCACCTTTAAGGCAAGCAACTCACATTTGACATCTTAACATCTACCACAGGTTCAAATAGTGGAGAGAAAAATGAAAACTTCAGGAACACCCAGACATGACCTTGCCTGACTCAGGTGCAGGTAGTTTATTTCTGGAAGGTGATTCCAGAAATCAGGAGCAGGGAGCAAGGAGAGGAAAAGAGGAAGAATCCATAATAGGTATATTATTCAAGTCACCACTGTAGCCAGTAGGGTCCCACAATGGCTGAATTTCTAATGCTGTTTTCTATATGGATTTGAATCAACATTTTAGCACATATTTGTAAGATCTGTTAAGTCTCTGCTGCGATTGGCCATCATAACTATGACACACTTCAGATTCTGAGTAATTGTCATCCAAGAAGTATTCTCAAGTCTTTATGGACTTGGGCTCGATCATTTTGCCCTATTATTCTTAGGTCCGTTTCCCATCCTTCCCCTGCTCTGCTTTGTATCACAGAGACCTGACCCCTTGCCATACTTTCCATGTCCCCTTGCCAAATGGCTTCCAGGTAGGTGTGCCAATGGTAGGCAGTGGTAGGAGATTAGGCTGCGGGAGGAAAGGAAGAAGTTGGGAGATTTCTCGCCCTCTCTGATTGTCTTGATGATGATTGTGCCTCCTTTATGATTCTAGTCTTACTGCACAGCCCCCTCTGTAGTCTCAGATCTTGCTTTGGCTTTGTTTAATAGAATCTACCTCCCTCCTTCTTCCTTCAGCCCCAGAAGTGGAAGTAGCAACAGCCCTTGAGCTTTGCAGTATTTCCCTGAGTTAAATTCCTGGTCTTGAACGACCTGCCATGGGTTCCTGACTTGATCCGTGACTGACAGAGATCTCTTTTTTAACTTTTAGTTTTACAGTGCTGGGAAACCAAAGCTAGGGCCTTGTACATATTAGGCAAGCACTCTACCATGATCACAATTTCTTAATGGTTCCATCAGTTAATCAAAAAATGTGTTTGAGCAGCTACCAGATAAAGGGCACTGGACTGTATTCCTGGAGGATATTAAATAAAGTATCAAGCTGCTTAGCATATAGTTGGGAAAATAGAACATAGAGTGTGCTTTGGTTTAAATGCCCCCTGCAAAGCTCATGTTGAAACTTGATTGGCATTGTGATGGTGTTGGAAGGTGGGACCTTGTGACTCTGTGCTCATAAGTGGATTAATGATGTTTTCAAGGGAGTGAGTTAGTTTTTGCTCTGTCTCATGTATTTACTTGCCTTTCTGCCATGTTATGGCACAGCAGGAAGATCCTCACCAAGTGCAGCTCCTCAGGCTTGGAATTCCCAGTCCCCAGGACATTGAGTCATAAAATCTTTTCTTGTTTATAATTTACTAATCCTGTGATATTCTATTATAGACACAAAAAATGGACTAAGATACAGTGTTAAATAACATCTATGCAAATGCAAAATGATATATTAGAGAAGAGGGCCATCTCCATCTTCTTTTTTAGCCAGAGCATGCTTTAGACGGCCATAGAGTTGACATGAAGGGATCATCTTCTAAAACTTCCAATTTTATAAAACAGGCTGAAAACTTACATGGCAAAAGGGACATTGTGGTTATATTTAAAGTTAAGGATCCGGGTATGGTGGCACACGCTTGTAATCCCAGCATTCAGGAGGCTGAGGCCAGAGGGTCCAGGTTCACGGCCAGCCTCAGCTACCTAGTGAGGAGGCACTCCGCAACTTAGTGAGACCCTGTTTCAAAATAAAAAATAAAACATAGGGCTGGGGGTATAGCTCGGAGGTAGAATGCCCCTGAGTTCAATCCCCAGCACCACAAAAATAAATAAATAAATAAATAAATAAATAAATAAATAAATAAAGTTAAGGACTATGAGATAGGGACATTATTTGGTTAGACCCAGGCAAATTATGGGAGTCTTTAAAAATGGAAGAGGAAGTGAGTCATGGTGATGCCCCATGAGAAGGACACCCCCACCTATCCCATTGTTACTACCTTTGAAGATGGAAGAATGAGGCATAAGCCAAGAAACATGGGTGGCTTCTTTACTTTGAGAAGTCCTCAATTTATCTCCAGCAGGAAAATGAGACCTCGGTCCTACAACCACAAGGAACCAAATTCTGCCAATATCCCTAATAAGCAGGAAGCAGATTCTCCCCCAGAGTCTTTAGAAAGGAACATGGCCTGTCATCAGCTTGATTTTAGTCTGGTGAGATGTTCACTGGACTTCTGATTTGAAGAACTCTAAGATAACAAATTTATGTTTTAAGCCATCAAGTGTATGGTAATTGGTTATAGCAGCAACAAGAGACTAATACACGGAAGTTTTCAACTTTTATTACTTGGCTGGTGTTACCAGCAATACTATTAAATTCAAGAATGGACCAAGTATGGAAATGATGTGGAGTGATGAGGGCTGAGTTCTTAGATATATTGAGTTGGAGATGTGATAATAGTAGAACATTCACAACATGGCAATGAGACTATGCTTAGCCATGTGTGACTGGAATTTGGGAGATAGTGGCAATAACTTTGAAAAAAAGTGGCATGGGAAGCCAGGTGTGGTAGTGCATGCCTGTAATCCTAGTACTTGGGAGGCTGAGACAGGAGGATCTCAGGTTCATGGCCAGCCTCAGCAACTTATCGAAGCCCTCCACAACTTAGTAAGACCCAGTTTCAAAAATAAAAAAAAAAAGTGGCAGGGAGGTGAGATAGGGAAAGAGATCCCATGGAGGGGGCCAGTTTCCTGGGTTTCTAGTCCCTCTGGCTCTGTTTGGCTTTCATTCTAAGTTTATGCTCGCCAAACTCCTGCTCATCATAATTGAAATATATGGGCTTTGTTTTAAAAAATCACCAGGGAGTCATACTGAGTAAATTTTATAGACAGATCACAATAATTTTATTTATTGACTTAAATCGAGACTTCAGTAAATGAATAATGCTTTAAAATTTGTTCTTTGTAGGTTTCCAAAGGAAAATCTGAAAATTTTAAATGTTTTCTCTTTCTTTGTTTATGAATCTTTTTTTAACAATGGAAATGTTTTGTCTCCTAAGAGTGGCATGGAGCTCAAATATATGACTCATTGGAAATGACGACCACCTCTTTGTTCTAACAAATGGGAAGTGAATTGGGAGAGAGACCAAGAGAAACATAGGCAGATAGTCAGGGAAGTGTAGGGCCTGTGGGGATAATCTCTGTGTTGGACCAGGAGGAGTAATAGAGAATATCATAATGAAAGACAAAGTGAATAAATGTTAGTCACTGAGCAACCAGGTCCCAAAAAGAAAAAAATACCAAAAGAAAAAAGTAAACAATAACAATTTAACCTGTTTTATGTTATTATCCAAGATGTGGAACACCTATAAAAACGTAAACTGAGCAATAAATACTTATGGTAACTTTGAAGTAGTATTTGAATATGTATTGTATTTGTAGAATTGAAAACTTGGGACTTAATGGGTTAGTTTACTAGAGTCCTCCTTTCATCAAAGTAGATCTAGATCACTGTCTCTACTGGGAGATTCTGGGATCCCTGTAAGTTCCAGGTAAAAGAGGCCAGCTCTGCCTGTGAGCAAAACCTTTGAAGATTTTTTTTGTTTGCTTTTGTTTTGGTCCTGGGGATTGAATTCATGGGCGTTCTACCTCTGCCCCTGAGCTATACACCCATCCCTTTTCATTTTTTATTTTAGAACAGGTTCTCCCTAAGTTGCCATGTACTGAGCCCTTGAGCCTGTGATGCTCCCAAGTACTGAGATTATAGGTGTATGCCACCGCACCCAGACAAAATCTACATTTTGTCAAAGTGTTGGCTCTAGTTTATGAGTCTGTACCTATCAAATCTGTCTACCCAGGGATGGGGACTTAGTTTTGTAGGTTTCCTAGGAAACTTCCTTCTTTGCTCTGGCTCTCTTCTTAACCCTGTGTTGCCCATTTCCTCTAAGATCTAAGACTGATGTGAAACTGAAATTAACCCCTTTCCCTGTAAGCACACAGCTCTAGGTCAAAAGATTCAGCAGTGGAGAAGGTTGGCACTTTTGGTGCCTATGGTCAGCCATTGGGGCAAATTGTAAAGGAAGCAGTAGTAGCCTTTGTTGCCTTCAACATCACTGTCCATCCCTGTTCTCTAGTACTCCACGCTCCCCAGTGCTTTTCATCCTATTCTCTACCTTAGCCACAGTCCTGCCCCATTGCACTTCACTCACCCAATGACAATGCCAAGTGTCATTCTAAGAATAGCTCATATTGAATGATGATTATCCCCAATGCTTTTTCACATTGCCCAGTATGGTAGATCTTTCCTAGATGATCAGAAGTATTCAGCCAATTTGAATTAACTCATATGAACAAATGAATAACTGATTGCCTCTTACTGCTCCAAAGAGTAATTTTTTTTTTCTTTTTTTGCAGTACTAGGGATTGAGCTCAAGGGCTTTCTACCTCCGAGCTATACCCCCAGCTCTATTTTTTTTTATTCTTTATTTTGAAACCGAGTCTCACTAAGTTGTGGCGTGCCTCACTAGGTAGCTGAGGCTGGCCGCGAACCTGGATCCTCTGGTCTCAGCCTCCCGAATGCTGGGATTACAAGCGTGCGCCACCACGCCCGGCTCCAAAGAGTAATTTTTAAATTAACCCTTCAAGCCAGGCATGGTGTCACATGCCTGTAATCCCAGTTCTTGGAAGGTTGAGACAGGAGGATCACAGGTTTGAGACCAGCTTTAGCAACTTAGTGAGATCCTCAATCAGCAGCTTAGCAAGACCCTGTTTCAGAATAAAACATAAAGTTGGGCGTGGTTCTGCACACCTATAATCCCAGTACTTGGGAGGCAGAGACAAGAGGATCACAAGTTTGTAGCCAGCCTCAGCAACTTACTGAGGCCCCCTGCAACTTATTGAGACTTCATTTCAAAATAAAAATAATAAAATAAGGCTAGGGGTGTACTCAGGAAGAGTATCTCTGGGTTCAATCCCTAGTACCACCAAAAACTTAAAATATAAAAAAGGCTGGGGGTGTAGTTCAGAGGTAGAATATCCCTAGGTTTGATCCCAAGTACTAAAATAAATAATTAACCCTTTAAAAATTTAACTCAACAGACTCTGATTGGTGGATTATTAAAGTAGCATGAGGAATATATTGAAGAACAGAGACTATGGAAGAGGTAATTCCAATTAAAGTAGAGCACCAAGGCAACTAACCACTCTGCCTACATTTCCTTGTTGGCTGCAGGGGAAGTAGGGAATTGAGTATTATTCAGTTCTGTCTGCAAACAGAACTATGATTTTAATTATCCCAGATAATCAGTACCCTGCCATCATTTCATGAAAATAAGCTCCTAGAGAAAACTAGGTATGGTTAAATGTATAACTTTAGTTTCCAAACACATTTATTCTTTCCTGTTAACTGTATGTCAGAATACCGCTAAGAAAATAATTAAATACAAAGTTATTTGTAATTACAATTGTAATTGAAAATAACTGTAATTTTTAAAAAATTACATTTATAAGATAACACCCTATGTGCATGAGGGTTTGGGTAAGTAACACCTTTGTGTACAGTCAAGAGAACTATAAATTAAGTTTTCTGTAGAGCATTTTGACAGTCACAATTCATAGAATTTCTGAAAGATTCCAGCATAGTTTATAATTATGAAAAAATGTCCACACCAAAATGCCCTTTAAAAGGAAATTTATTATATAGATAAATGGTATGTACAATCATTGAGATGCTATGCAGCCATCACACATTTTGTGGACATTTGTTTAATAATATAAACAATTTTCAGGATATTCTAACACAAAAAAAATCAAATTATAAATAGTTTTGAGTGATATGACCCTTATAATATATATATATATATATACATGTACACATATAAACGTCTATCTGTATATAGATATACACATAAATAAAAGAATATGTGCTAAAATGTTAATGTCATTTATCTTTGGTGAAACTATATGTTGCTTTTCTTCTTTTTGTTTGTCATTTCTGAATTTCCTTAATAAGCATGTATTATTTTTCATAGAGAAAATATAAGCTACTTTTCTCTTAAGGGATATGAGCATTTTCCCAAAACAAATAACTCATCAGCTCTTGTCATTTATACACTTAGAAGTGTCTAATCTAGTTGAATTCATAAGGAAGAGATGGCATAACGTGCATATCATCTCTACTAAAAAGAAATACAGTTAGTAGAAGTTTAATCTATGCAGATATACACATTTAGTTCACATTTTAATGACTATTAGCCAATGGCTGAAGTTCTTAGAGTTGTCATGTTTAATTTGAAATGTAGCAAACCATTATATAGCATAATATATGGAACACCATCAACAGTTAAAAATTGGAAGGATTAGCTGGGCACGGTGGTGCATGCCTGTATTACCAGTACTTGGGAGGCTGAGAGAAGAGGATCACAGATTCAAGGACAGCCTCAGGAAGTAGTGAGACTCTAATTAACCTAACAATATCCTGTTTCAAAATAAAAATAAAATAGGGTTGGGGGTGTAGCTCAGAGGAAGAATGTTCCTGGGTTCAATCCACAGTAACACACACACACACACACACACACACACACACACACACACACACACACGGAAGAATTGCTTCACCAGAGAAATGCCGTTGTAGAGAATTGAAAAATACTGATCTTGGTGTCAAAAATAATAGTAAGTTAACATACTGCCCTCTTTTGGTAGCTATTTGTAACTCAACTTATATTCATTGTCATTAAAGATGTCAATCTCCTACAAATTTGAACATAAAATAAACTAATTTTAAATCACCTTTTTTCTCGACAGAAAATGCTGACAATTCCAGTTTATTATCACCATCTGGTAAGACTGTCATTTTATGACTTTGGGGGAATTTCAGGAAAACAGTATTCTAAAAGTTCTCCATATAGCATGGCATATGGTCAAATATAGCAAACTTTTTTTCCTCCAAGTAGCTTAATTAAATTATGCCATTAAACCTACACCTAGAAAATCAATAGGAAGCATAGATAAGAAGACAGGCATATTGATTCTTCCATATTGCCAGGCAGAGCCGGGGAATAAATCACTGGGGAATGAATTGTGGGTTTTCATTATGGTAGCTAAGTTCTTCGGTTAGTTTTGGAGAATAGCAAGAACTTAAACATGCCAATTTTCTTATGTTTACGAGATGAGATGTTCTCTTAAGCATAATTCCTCAGTACCCTCACTGAAATAATATTTTTCTAAGAGCTTAGCACTCACTAGAATAGGAAGGCAAATAAATCGCAGAGAAATTTATAACTAGAACTCTTATTGTCAGCAACTAGGAATAATACCCTAATTCGAGATTGCTAGCCAGAGCTGGACCTTAGGGATAAAGTGGTCCAGCTCCAACCCTTAGTTGATGAGAGAGTGGATCCTGAAGCCCCCAACTTGTCTGAGATGTCACAGATTCTTGCCCCTCATCACTCAGAGGCAGCACATGACTTCTCTAATTCTTGCTTCTGTATTCTTTCTACTATGCCATGCAGCCTAGAGTGATCTCTGTGGTAAGGAGCAAAATTCATGTTCTATCCTTGGTTGTGTGAACATGAGCTTCTACCATTATTCATTCATTTATTTAAATTGAATTAATACTAATGGCACTTACTTCACATGCACATACTGCACACCTGGAAATCTTTAGACATTGCATTCCTGTCAATCTTGCAACATAGGAATCATGTTCATGTTATGGATGAGGAGACCAGGTTCAGATGGGGAAACGTTCTCATGTCCATACATTCTCTGGACCCAGACTATTAGGATTTGAATTTGACCACCACAGTCCCATTCCATTAGTTGCTGGCTCTGATTTTGGGCAAGTTTCTTAACCTTTCTGTGCCTCAGTTTCCTGCTTTGTTAATTGGGGAGAATAACAGTATTTACTTCATAGAACATTTGTGAAGGTGAAATAACTTGGGTCTGGCATAGAGTAAGCCCTCAATATATAATAATTATCATTAGTATAAGTTACTAAGTTATGGGGCAAAGATTTGAACCCTGGATTATAAGTCACCAAAGCTCAAACTCTTTTTACCATATCAATTTTCCCCCTAGTCATTAAGCTTCCAGGGTAGACCAAGCCAGTGTCTTTTTCTTCCAGTAGAATAGCTTTCATCAACATGATCCTGGTGGTATTTGTTAACTCTTGTTTGCATGGAATGGGGAATGGAGCTCTGAAGGTGCTTACTTGTTCTAGTCACAGCTTGGGTTCTGGATGTACTGGGGAGGAGCCAGTAAATCACCAAGGGACAAAGACATCTGTGCCCTCAGGCCTCTTTGCATGGTGTCATAATTCATCAACATTAGAAATAATTAAGTTATTAATTAAAAAGCACCTCTGGACAATTATTTCCTTCTGTTCCAAAAGCAGAAGCCCATGTCCATGCTTTGAATTGTATTACTCAGGAATTGCCTTACTCCTCTAGAAATATCCTTGGTAATTAAAAATAAATGTAGTAAATGACAAAATATGGAAGCAATAATGTGGACAGACAGACAGGGTGTGTGTCTTTCAGCCAACGCATGAACAGTCTAAAACAGACTGGCCAGCCAAGCGCCTTGACACACCCAAATTTTGTCCATACCGGCTGAAAATTCAGGCTCCCTACTGCAAAACTTATTTTAGTTATAAAATGTTTGTGTTTTCCCCCATGTTTAGGTAGAGGTTAAGCCATTGGATCTTTTTAATATTTAAACATGCAAAATGTGTGTAGTAGATTGACCTCTTAGCCTAAGTGGAGTCATTCCAAAGGAAATTTATAACTCCATTGATTGTCTTAATTGCCATATTTTAAAATAGCTTACCGGGAAATTGTGTTAGATAGTGCAATATTGAGTGGTAGCAAATTTTTTTGTAATCCTCAATTCACTGTGGGAAGAGTTGCCAGGTACCATTATGACAGAATGGAGCCAACGTGCCAATATATTTCATGATTGTAGTTCGACACGTTATTTAAAATGTTTTCTAGAACTCTCTTGGCTGAAAATTTCTTAAAATAGTCTTTCTTTTATTTTGATGTATTTCCTAAACTTATTTCCACGAAATTCCATAGGAAATAGAAGGCTTTGTGACCATGGGTCTCATAGCATGTTTTCTATTTCTTTTTATAATTATATCTCAAAAGTTATGACTCCTTAAAGTTTAATAAGTATTTATTTCAAAGTACTTATTTAATTTTTTTCTCTCCTGCAGCTGAATCATCTCTTGTCAGTTTTGTCCCTTACTCCAATGGTACTCCAGGCAAGATATTGAAACAAATTTAAACCTAGATTTAGCCCAATTTGTTAATTTTTTGTCTTAATTATATTTTTGTATTGTTTTTCTCCTTGGAACAAAAAGAGGTTGAAACTACAATCCTCAATGGTAAGAATTTTTCTGAAGCAAGTGAAAGCTGATAATCCTTAATATGAATATATGTGTAATGGATGGTGTTGAAGATTTCCATCTCTAAATTATTTCTGAATACATTAAGTAATTTCAAATAACCCAAAGCCAGAATCCCCAAACAAAACCTGTCAATCCTTGAGAGTGACTTAAATTTGCTGGTTAAATGATACAATTCTTATGATCATGGAGGGAAGATAGTCCTCCCCTACTCTCACTGTGCTAGAAAAGAAATTATCAATTACATTTTGACTACTCCGTTTCACTTGCTCTCCAACACAATGCCAGGGAGTTTTATGTGACAGATTGTTTAAATGTGAAAAGCACATCCAGTGACTTCAATATGATTCGGAATGGATTTGGAGGCACAGAGTGTTCAAAGACAGCCTTTTTGCAGATGATTTTTATCAATTTTAAATAGTACGAAATGGGGAAAAACTGACTTTCTCATCATGCTAGAGAAAATCACAAAGAACTGTGCTATATTGGGGGGAGGTGCACAGGGCAGCACATTCTGTTCCCTTTTCTCTGTGGGTAGACAGCCTTCTATCTTACTGCGGTTAAACCCCAACACTTTTCAGAATCCCTCAGTTAAAATAAAATCTCACCATGTGGTTGGTGGTTAAGGAGCTAAATAATCATAGTTGCAGCTCTCACTGGTCAAAACTGGTTTAAATTCACATTTGGCCCAATGAAAAGGACCAAAGGTTATCATTTTTATGTGTAATTTCACTTGTAACAATGAAAAGAATATCTTCATTTTAGCTTTGGTAGCAGTTTTTGGATGTGTGTGTGTGTGTGTGTGTGTGTGTGTGTGTGTGTGTGATTTAAGTGTGATAATGGAATACATGTCTTATTTTTTGCTGAAATTTCATCCAGAATAAGTTCTTGAATATTTTCCTTTTAAAAATACCAATAAAATATATTTTAATTTAGATTTTAGATCAAACATGATCAAGATGAGATTTTCCTAAAAGTTAGTTGAATATACTGTTTAAGAACTCCAGATGTAAACTAGAATCATTTAAAGTTGCTTTAGAAGAGTGTACCACTGATAAATGTGTATTACGCCTCCCCATGGCTATCTATTAAAGTTGCTATTAATGTTGGAAACTTCATATCCCTTAGGGACTTTCATTATCATAGAGAAAAAAGGGGCAAAAAATTAAAGAACATGAATGTGTTTATTTAAATATAACAATTACAGGATTGTTACTATATGCTAGACACATAACTGGCATTCAGGAAATACATTTTGAAAGAATAAACATTTGCTCAGCAATTGTCTCTGGGGATTAGAGAATGGATATTGGTGTGGGGACAGGCAGGGAATGCATTTAGTAGTATTGGTTAGCTTTTGCAAAACTAACTTCTCCCAGATTTGAGGAAAGGCAAAATGATTAAGGAACCTAGGAAGACTAGTGTTTGTTAAACATGCCAGTAGTTATGCTAATTTTTATTATTTTATTTCAGATGCTACATCAAGTGTATTGTCTACGTTAAACAAAACAGGTAATATCAAGTTATTTCCAAATGTCATAGCTGTCTTATGTGACTTCTTGAGTCTCTTACTTGTGTGGTCTATTGGGTTAGTAAAGAGTTTTCCTTTGTCTCTTTGCTAACTTTCCTGTACCTTTAACTATTACTTTATTACTCCTTTGGCTTTGACACTGAACTATAATTATGTTTTCACAACACCCTCAAACTTCCAAACTATTGTGGTGATAACACTCCATTTAAAATACCATTTATAATTTTTTATTATCATAATGATACATATCATGATGCTCATTAAATGGAAAATATAGGGAAATACAAATAAGAAAGTAGAAATCATCTTTAATCATCTGTTAATATTATTAACAGACTATTACTGTTAATAATTGGTATATTTTCACGTACTTCACATACATGTATTTATATATACTTAACCTATGCATAATATTCATAAGTCATAGTTTACATCGATTTTATACCTTGCTCTTTTGACTTGATATTAGGTTAAAACTATGCTTGTGTCTCTTGATATTAATGACTTATTAATATTCCATTGTGTACCATATGTTCAACATTAAAGTTGTTTGTATTTTTAATAGAAGTTGTTGCAATGAACATCCTGGTGCAAATATGTTTGCATTCATCCTTGATTTCTGTAGAATACATCCCAAGTATTACACATAAGGGATCAGCAGTATGAATATTTTTAAGGGCCTTAATACCTACTGCCCAATTACCTTCTAGAAAGACTATAGCCAGCAACATTCCTGCCAGCAATGGATAAGAATGTCTGTATCACTGTACCTCTGCTGAAACTATATTATATTATTAAAGCTTTCTCTCTACTCCTTAGGTTTTATTTTTCATTCTTGATTATTACTGAGGTTGAATATTTTCCCCCAAAGCACTTTAGTCAGTAAAACCAAAAGTTCATTTCACAGTTGTGTTTTGTTTGCTCTGGAAATCAAACAAAATAATATATTTAAAGGATTGTTAATGATAATGCAAAATACTATCAGCCTGTATAATGACCACCAACCATTGTCCATGGATCACACACTGAAATGAACTTATCAATAGTGCATGCACACATGTGCATGTGCATGCGTACATACACACATTTCTAAAACTGCCAGCATAACATCATTATTCTTAAGTGTATATTCAAGCTCTGATTTTGTTTTTTCTTCAGAATTTTTCCATCTACCCTAGGAGACAGAGCTTCTTTGCAAATCAGTGCCCTGAACACAGTCTCTTGTAGTTGGCCACCTTTATAACAAGCATTAATGAACCTGGTTCTCCATTAACTGGTAAATGAACCATGGGCTCTGTCTCCAAAGTGTGTTGGAAAAATATTTCTAAGGTTTGCTTCTTCAGAGCATGTTAATATTTGCCACTGAGTCCCTAAATTTGAATAGTCTTGGTTCTGCTGTGAGCTTGTTGTATGACTGTAGCTGAATGGTCTTGACCTCTTTGAGAAGAGTCTTATCTGTCAATAAATTGGCAGTAACTCTAAAGAAAAGCAGGATGCTTGACTATAGTAGCAGTATTTTATATCCTGTGTGTACTCATTCATATTAATTTTTACTCTGAATCAACTTCTTTTTACAACCTCACCTGGAAGTCCAGATAGTGACTTAATTCTGCATATCTGAAGAGTAAATTTGCATTTGTTGGTCTAGAAACAGTGCCAGGAAACTGAAGTAGAATCACATAGCAGTGGGGTGTGTCATGGGTGTGATCTCACTGGGTAAACATGTAATTCAATACCCATATTCACTCTATGCCAATGCTACATGTTCCAGGTATATGAGTCCCATTCATTCCACTGCTGAGATGACCTGTGCTGTTTTAAAGATGTCAACAATGTGATTTTCTTAGCACTTCACTAAAAATGATACTCATGGCAAATTGTTTTTTAAAAACAAGCAACAATTCTGCTCTAATATTTAAATTGCTTCTTTGCAGAAAAAACTAAAATCACTATAGTAAAAACCTTCAATGCATCAGGTATGACTTATTATCAATATCAAGACTTTATGTTTTATAACTAAAGTAAGATTAAACAAATGGCTGGTGTTTCTAATTTCCTTCTCTTTTTTCCTACCCTTGAAAAATAAAATCTGTTCTTAATGAGTAGATTTGTGTGCACTGGGTACCTGAAGTTGTACTAGGCATTCGGGGTGATATAATAATGATTTGACACATAATTAACGTGATAATGATTTGACACATAATTAACATGAACATGCATGCAGATAAAGGCAATATTTCTACAGGTATTACTTTCTTTCTCTTTTTTGAGACACGGTCTCACTAAGTTGCCCAGGCTGGCCTCGAACTTGCCATCATTCTATCTCAACTTCCCAAGTAGCTGAGATTGCAGGCGAGTGCCACTGTGCTCAGCTTAACAAAACCTTTCAATTGATTTCAAGCAGGGGTTGGTAAACCATCACCAATGGGCCAAACTGACTGCTTTTATAAATAAAGTTTTATTAGAACACTGTCATGACCATTTTTTAACATGTTTTCTATCTGGCCCTTTTCAGTTTTCTCACTTAGGATTTAAGGAATGAACTGTGGTCATTTCCTTGGGGGAGATTACAGATAATAGTCCTAGAAATAGGAAATAAAATTCTTAATATGAAAGAGCAATAAAAAGACACATATGACTGGAAATGGAGGTGCAGGTAGAGATGGTAGAAAGGGAAGTTTAGGGAACCATGGACCAATGGGTTAAAGGACTTTGAGACAGGCATAATGGTACACATCTATGATTCCAGTACTTGAGAGGCTGAGACAGAAGGATCACAGGTTCAAGACCAGCCTCAGCAACTTAGTGAGACCCTATTTCAAAATAAAAAAAAATAAAAAGGGCTGGGGGTGTAGCTCAGAGAGAGTTCTCCCCTGAGTTCAATTCCCAGTACCAAAGGAAAAAAACCTAGAATTTTGGAAACGTTACTACCACCACCTATATAGTCTATAATATCTGCACAGTGTATATGTTATAATGAGTTATATCTATAAACAAGTATATTTAAAGTGAAACCATTTTCATTTGATGTGGGTAACATGGCTATAGAATAATGTAGAAACCTAGATGCCATGTAACTTTGGGCATCCAAACTCAATTTGTTCACAGAATCAAAACTCTTGGCTGAAGCATAATGCCCATGCATCAATAAATCATCCTAGCAGAAATCATATAACTTGAGCTAAATCAAGTGATAATTTTAATTTGTATCTAAACTAGTTTTCTCATAGGAACAAACAAATAACTCATAATGTGCAATGGAAATAAACTAGCAATTTGGCATTGCATACATAATTCTGACCAAACAGGACCTAACAAGGAGACCAAAAGATTCCTCAATATAACAATCTTTTTCTTGGTGGCTTGCTTAGGACACTGTGAGCATTTACTCCTCCCATTTACTGTGGATTTCTTTTGCTTTACCAAAATGATGCAAGTAATGAAGGAAAGATTCTTAGAGAAGTAAACCTTGAGCTCTTTTCAAATCAAAGAAGAAAAAATATGTTCTCCTTATACCAAAGGAAGAAAGTGTTTCTCAGATTACTCTATATAAAGTTTTCTGTTCTTACCTGGTTTATTTCATATCCCATTCATCTCTTTATCCTTTCTATGCTTGTGTGGTCTAACGTCTTGGCCATCCCTAAAACTTTTTATTTACCGCCCCGTATCACCCACTAGACTGTAAGCTCCTTGAGGGCAGGCCTGTATACTATGAAAGGTACTCAGCAAATATGTTTTGAATTTTGAAGTGTTTGCTCATGAAACCATATCATGACACTAATGTCATTTCATACATACATTTGCATAAAGAGCTAGTACCAACATTAGAGTGTTCCAGGACTCTCCTATCCAGGAAGGGAAAGAAGATCTATGATTGAGGAATATTCCATTTAAGTCTCTACACTTGATTTGTTACATGGTGCTCTGTTTATATTGGACAGGATAGGGGTTAATAGGGAATAGAACAAAGAGATTTTAGGGAGGAGTTGGGGCTCAGACACTGACATACAAAAGAATCGTAAAGTTCCATAGCTGACCAAATGAACACTCTCTTATTCCTTTAATTTTTGTGGAATCCATCCAGCCAATTATATCCAGCTTCTTAACATTTTTGATCCCCATTCTATGCCTACATTTGTGAATTTTCTGACAATGTAATATATAAGTGCAGGTGTTGACATGCTTAACCATCTGGTTTGTTATCTTTTTCCCACAGGAGTCAAATCCCAGAGGAATATCTGCAATTTGTCATCTATTTGCAATGACTCAGGTTGGTTCTCCTGTACATTATATATTACCAGATAACTTTGATCTATACAGAAAAATGGTTTATGTGTGTGCCTCTCTAATTTGTCACCTTTTTCATAACAACTGGCTACTAAGAGTCCCTAATAAAAACAAAAGCAAATTTTAGATCTGGCTGCAATGATCTTTTCATTGTATAGTGAGAAGATAAATTAACTTCCTTACTATTATACATGAAGTACAGCAACAAACATTTGTCACTATAGCATTAAATCAATAACTAATACCTTAGAGCTAATTAGTGAATACTTAATAAAGAATTTATTATTAATTACTGAAAGTAACTTTTTTTGGTACTAGGGGGTTGAATTCAGAGGCATTCTACCTTTGAGCTATACCTGTAGATCCATTTTATTTCTTGTTTGGAAACAGGGTATTACTAGGTTGATGAGAGTCTCACTACTTGCTAAGGCTGTCCTAAAACCTGAAATCCACCTGTCTCAACCTCCCAAGAACTGGGATTACAGGCATGTGCCACCACGCCTGGCCTGAAAGTAATTTTTGTATATAAATCCCTCAAGCTTTTCTATAGGACTTTAAATAATAAGCCTAGGCACAGGATACTGCCCTTTGCTAAGAATAAAACAAAGAATGTTGTTTTATTCTTTAAAGAATGTTTTATTCGTCAAAGAGTGTTGCTAGAATATTGAAACTTCATGCACACCTAGTTCAATTAAATGCTAATTCCAGTAGTGTGCATAGTGTGTTTTGCCATCTCTAGCTAAGACTGACCACTCTTTTTAAAATCAAGATGGAAATCTCTTGAGAACATTCTATTTTTGAAATGGGAATATTTTTCTTTTTGCCATGGGCCAGAGGAATGAAACAACCTCTTTTCTCACATTGATTTGGCTCCCTGGGACCCCTTCCTTATTAAAACCAGTGAAAGCAAGTGTGAAAAACAGAAAAATATTGTGTGGCAGGTCAGAACTGGATAGAAGATCATGGGAAAAGAGAAGAGGAAGGTAACGAGGTATTTTATGATATTAAAGTCTTGGTATGACTCCAGTAATAAGCAATCATGACAGATTCTTTTTTTACTTTTGTTATATTCCTTTTAATATTTTTATAAATTGCTTGAAAATGCAAATAACGACTTCAAGTAAAATAAGTTAAAGTTGCATAGATTAGAAAATGAAAACAACTTCTAGACAGGTGCAGTAGCACACAACTGTAATCTCAGTACTTGGAAGGCTGAGACAGGAGGATCACAAGTTCTAGGTCAGCCTGAGCAACTTAGCAAGGTCTATGAAACTTAGTGAGACCCTGTTTCAAAATAAAATAGGTGTGGGAATATATCACAGGGATAGAATGTCCCTGGGTTCAGTCCCCAGTACCATAAACACACAGCAGCAGCAGCAGCAGCAACAGAAGGAGGAGGAGGAAAGGAAGGAAGGGAGGGAGGGAGGGAGGGAGGGAGGAAGGAAGGAAGGAAGGAAGGAAGGAAGGAAGGAAGGAAGGAAGGAAGGAAGGAGAAAGAGAGAAAGAGAAAGAAAGAAAGAAAGAAAGAAAGAAAGAAAGAAAGAAAGAAAGAAAGGGAAAACGAGAAAACTTCCTATTAAAATAATGTTCCACAAACACTTTCTACTATGTGAATGTTAGATTTTCTCATCTACTTCAGGTAGAATATGGGAGGGAAATGTTAGCTGGTTTTGATTAGAGAGAGAAAACTTATTTTATCTACTTAATTTTTTTTTTTTGCAGTACTGGGGATTGAACTCAGAGGCATTCTACCTCTGAGCTATACCCCCAGCCCTATTTTTATTCTTTATTTTAAAACAGAGTCTCACTAAGTTGCAGAGTGCCTCACTAGGTAGCTGAGGCTGGCCACGAACCCGGATCCTCCGGTCTCAGCCTCCCAAATGCTGGGATTACAAGCGTGTGCCACCACGCCTGGCTGATCTACTTAATTTTTCTGTATTGTCTAACTTTCTCTTCCCCTTTCCTCTTCAATCCCTCCCTCTTCTCTTATCCTTCTTTTTTACTAAATTCCCCATAATGTCATTATTTTTGTGCTTCATCCATGTTTGGGGCTGGTGACTAATGTCTAGTTCCGTGTTGTGTCTACATGTTGTTTGATAACTTTGAAAATTGAACATGTAGTCAAAAAAGAAAATCCTGGTCATCTTGAATAACAGTTGCCAAAAAGCTGGTTGGTGTAATGTTTTCCCCAATTAAGTGGCTGAATTGACCGTTTGTTTTAGTGTCTGGTGAAAACAGCCTCATCAGGAACCAACTCTTTTGGAACCAGAAATCCCATGAAACTCTACCAGAAACTGTAAACCTTCACTTCTTACAGGTTTCCAATCTAGGTCTGTTAAAGGAAGTGGAAACTGGTGAAGAAGCTGGGAATCGAATAGGAAGAGCTAAGCTGAGGGTCAAAAAGTGGTGACTTCTTGGTTGCTCTGTGCTCTCAGCAAATTTATGTACTCACCAAGAATGTGAGGGAGAGAAAATTGTGGGTTTTTGGTGTACACACACGCACAGAATCTAAATAAGCTTTGTGTGTGTGTGGTGCTGGGAATTGAACCCAGGGGAATTCTGCATCTGAGCTAACTCCCAGCCCTATTTTATTTATTTTTTGTTTTGAAAAAAGATCTCACTAAATTGCCAAGGCTGGCCTCAAACCCATAATCCTCTTTTCTCAACCTCCCAAGTACTGGGATTACAGGCATGCACCACCATGACTGGACCTAAATAAGCTTTTAAAAGATAGTGTTTTTAAATGGATAAGTAAATTTATACAGATCTTGAGTATCTTTACTTTTAATAATTATATTCTGCATTAATTGAAATTTCAGTATCAATATGCAAAAGTTGAGGCTCTCAGTAGAAAAGTTTCTGAAGTAGATCATGCTAATTACTGGTCAAGTAGACTTGTCAGCCATTTTTAAATGGAAGTGGACCCTAAGATACATGGCCATGGGAATTAGTTGTTGTATTTTGAGGTGCAATAAAAGAGGATGTGTTGAGGAGGCCTCCAAACCAAACTACCACCCATAGTCCTAATATGGGCGGCCACTTGTTTTTGTAAATAAAGTTTTTTGGTAAATAGCCATGTCCATTTACTCATGTATTTTCTATGGCTATTCATGCTATAGAGGCAGAGTTGTGAAAGAGACCATATGGTCCATAAAACCTCAAGTATTGCCAGGTGCAGGTGTGGTGGCGCACACTTGTAATCCCATTACTTGGGAGGCTGAGACAGGAGGATCGCAGGTTCAAGGACAGCCTCAGCTACTACTTAGTGAGGCCTTCTGCAACTTAGTGAGACCATGTTTCAAAATAAGGAATGAAAATAGAGCTGAGGGTGCCGCTTGGAGGTAGAATGCTGCTGGGTTCCACCCCCAGTTCTACAAAAAACAAACAAACAAACAAACAAAAAACCGTCAAGTATTTACAAACTAGTTTATCAACAAAAGCCTGGTCTAGCTCACATGATATCCTTGTCCCATTGCTCAAGAGGCCAGGTTTGAGCCTCTATATGAAGTGCACACCACATACTTCTCTTTAGGAGTCTCCATTTTATTTGTTTCCAGATTGAGACCCCTAGGAGTACCCTGCAGGAAATAGGTTAACTGAAATTGAATTTAATAATTCCCAAAGTAAGCATTTTAAGAACAAGGTTTTCTGGCATTTCTGGAAAGCAATGCTGGGTCGTTCAATTAAATAAAGGAGTTGCCTTGCACACTATTTAGCTTTCAAAGCAAAATCCCAACTATGTTCCTAGGAAAGATACTACATTTTATAGCTGTATGTTAAAAACAAAAACAAAACTTAAAAACAGACAAAGTATACATAGATTTCCATAAGGCTACTTAGCTGCTGAGAAACCCTTTTCCCCTGCCTCCCTTATCTATGTAACTGCAACTATAACTTTAAACAACTTTTTTTGGTTAACATTAGAGCCATAGTTCTTCTAGTTATTATCTCCTCCTCCTCCTCCTCCTCCTCCTCCTCCTCCTCCCCCTGCTCATTGCAATACTGAGGATTGAAGCAGTACTGGGGCAAGTGCCCTGCTACTGACCTATTCCCTAGTCTTTTTTATTTTATTTTGAGATAGGGTCTCCATTAAGTTGCCCAGGCCAACCTGGAGCCTGCAATCATTCTGCCTTAGCCTCTAGAGTTGCTATGATTATAGATGTGCAGCACTGTGCCAAGCTCCCCTAGTTGTCTTTCAAAGAAACAAAGTTCCAACAAAAAGCATGTAAAGATAAGGCTTCTTGACAGGGAATGGTCATGATGCACACACCTGTAATTTCAGCTACTTGGGAGTGTGAGGCAAGAGGATCACAAGTTCACAGCCAACCTAAGTAATTGAGCAAGATCTTGCTTCAAAATAAGACATAAAAAGGGTTGGTGATGTAGCTCAGTGGTAGAACACCATTGGGTTCAATTCTTGTTACTGGAAAAAAGTATCTATAAAATTTATAGGTCATATTTTCTGAAAATTATGTTAATAATCATTGAGTAGTTTATTGATAGGAAAGAGTAAATGGGAGTAAAAACAAAGAAGTTGATGCAACTCTATTTATAAAGTAATTTGGTAATCTTTATGTGTTACATTAATCCTCAAATTGTAAGGATACAAGTCTCAAATTCTTTTTTGAAAATTTATTTTTAGCATTTTTTAGAGGTGAGATAATGTTTCAATATGATGAAGAACACAACGTTACCCAGGTAAGTTTTAAAGATTTTTCTTACTACAATCTTAAAAGGCAAATTAGCATGGTGGCTCACACTTGTAATCCCAGCATTTGAGAGGCTGAGACCGGAGGATCTGGGTTCGCCGCCAGCCTCAGCTACCTAGTGAGCCCCTCCACAATTTAGTGAGAGCTGGTTTTAAAATAAAGAATAAAAAATAGGGCTGGGGCTGTAGCTTGGAGGTAGAATGCCCCCAGGTTCCATCCCCAGTACCACAAAAAAAAATGTAAATTAGCATGTATTTAAAGATTTGTTGCTTCAAATTATTTATGATATTTGGCATATTTACTTTTTTGACCAACTTTAAAGAAAATATGTATTACTGAATCTCTAGCTTTGTGGCAATGGTTTTGAATTCATGATAATCATAGTACTTTGTTAATAATTATATTTTAGTTTTCATTGGGTTTAGATTAGAAATATTAATACAATGCAATTTAATACTGGTTAAAATTTAAAATTATCTTAGACACTTCTAGTGTAGTGGCACATGCCACTAATCCCAGTACTTTGGGAAGCTGAAACAGGAGGATCACAGGTTCAAGGACAGCCTCAGCAAAGTAGTGAGACTCTCAGCAACCTAGCAAGACCCTGTTTCAAAATAAAAAATAAAATAGGGCTGGGGTGTAGCTTGGAGGTAAAATGCCCCTGAGTTCAATCCCAAGTGAGTGCATGTGTGTGTGTGTGTGTGTGTGTGTATGTGTATCACGTCTATGAATAATCTTCCAAATCTGATCATGTTCCCCACATGGCATATTCAGAGCATAGCAGTCTTCTCATAACCATATCAGTTCAGATCCCAGCCAAACATGCTTGTTCATTTAGTGAATATTCTTGGACACTTACTATATGCCAGGCCATGAGCTGGGTGTGAGAAATGCAGCGATGGCCACTCTCAATTTTCCCTTTATACACTGGATTCTGTTACTTAAATCTGGGATCCATAACAAAGAGAGCTTTAATAGTATTCTTTTGGGGAAACCCTTGAACTGAAGAAAGACTGAAATAAGCACATCAGAGATGCCAACTTAGGATTTTTAAAAGAAAATACAAATGAAAAACTGGTTCAGTTAATATAAATAGACATTTTTTTTGCAGTACTGGGGATTGAACTCAGGGGCATTCTACCTCCGAGCTATACCCCCAGCCCTATTTTTCATTCTTTATTTTGAAACTGGGTCTCACTAAGTTGCAGAGTGCCTCACTAGGTAGCTGAGGCTGGCCTCGAACCCGGATCCTCCGGTCTCAGCCTCCCGAATGCTGGGATTACAAGCGTGCGCCACCACGCCCGGCTTCTATTCTTTATTTTGAAACAGGGTCTCACTAAGTTGCGGAGGGCCTCACTTAGGTAGCTGAGGCTGGCCGCGAACCCGGATCCTCCGGTCTCAGGCTCCCAAATGCTGGGATTACAAGCGTGCGCCACCACGCCCGCTATAAATAGACTTTTGAGCATCCCTTCCCCCTTATTTATATAACTACAGTATGATCATCTGATAGACAATATCCCATGGAGTTAGGATTCAGTCTTTGGGGTGTAGCTCTTTGGGTGGCCAACAAAAGTGAAGAATAACTTCTTAGTAGAGTGTGTAAAACAAACAAACAAACAAACCACCAACAAATGGTGTGCATTGCATTCTTAATGATTTTTTGCTCCCAACAGAATCAAGACATAACAAATGGCACCTTCCCTGGAGTCTTGTCTCTAAATGAACTGAAGTGAGTAATCTGCTGTTTGATTTCAAACTTAAGATATCAACTGTAGAAAGATACTTGTTGAGCCATTTTTGTTTCTGGAATCCAAGAATGGAAAAGGGATAGACCATAAAGATATAGAGCTAATTAGTTCTTACATACTTTGAAAACTAACCACAGTCAGCTATCACCAACTAATATCCCCAGGAGATTGTTCTCTCTAATGCTGTGAAATCACATAATAGCTTCACTTGAATTGGTATTTGAGTTTAGTGCAATTTAGTATCCAACATTATTGAAAGAAGAGCTCAAGTTACATCTATACCACTTGTTTTTCTTTTCATGAAGCATGAATGATTCAAAAGTCAGAGAGCTCTTTATAAAGTAGACAACTGCTTACAAGGACAAGCACAGACAATGAGATATGCATTAAAAATATATGCCTCCAGTTAGACCATAGGGGAAAATGTCAGCCAGCAGAATGGCCTAGAACAGAAGCAGTCTTACTCTGTCACAGGGAGGAACAACTTCATGAAAAGGGCATGTACAGGGTACCAAAGAACATTCTAAGATCTCATTATAGTGCTGGAGGAGCTTTTAAGCCTGCTAGCCTGATTGGAGAAGCCATGGAAACCCCAGAAAGAGCAATTATGGAGAAGTGGCTCCTGCCAGCTTGAACAGCTGGTTGTCTACTGCCATGGTCCCTTTCTTCTTCCTTCTAGATCTTTCCTGGAGTCATCTAGAGCCATTGGCCATTCTTTGGAGCAGGGTTTCTTAACCTCACTCAGCACTACTGACATTTTGGACCTGAAGATTCTTTGTTGTAGGGGGCTATTCTGAGCATTATAAGATGTTTAACAGCATCCCTAGTAGATGATAGTAGCATCTCCCCCAGTGCAACAACCAAAACTGTCTCTATACATTACCAAATTCCTCTGAGGGGTGACAAAGTCACCCCCTCTTGAGAACCACTGCCTTAGAATGAATTCATTCATATTCATGTCTCTCTTCCCCCACCCCCAAACCCCAGGGTTTGACTCCAAGGGCATTCTACCTGAGCTACACTCCCAGCCCTTCTTATTTTTCATTTTGAAATATGATATCACATGCCCTTATCACTCTGAACTTCATTATGATGTGAGACTATCATGCACCAATAAAAGTATATTTTAAAAAATAGAAACAAGGTCTTCCTAAATTGCTAAGGGTCTTGCTGAGTTGCTGAAGCTGGCCTTGAACCTGTAATCCTCCTGTCTTTCAGCCTCTCAAGTACTAGTATTACAGGTATCCACCACCAGACCCAATTAGAGTGAATTCTTTTTTTTTTTTTTTTTTTGCGGTCCTGGGGATTGAACTCAGGGGCATTCTACCTCCGAGCTATACCCCCAGCCCCCTATTTTTTATTCTTCATTTTGAAACAGGGCCTCACTAAGTTGCGGAGTGCCTCATTAGGTAGCTGAGGCTGGCCGCGAACCCGGATCCTCCGGTCTCAGCCTCCCAAATGCTGGGATTAAAAGCGTGCGCCACCACACCTGGCTTAGAGTGAATTCTTTAATTAATTTTCCTTCATCTTGATTTCAGGGAAGCTCTACCATGTTGCCAACATGAAAATATCATTGGAGTGAGATTGGAATAGAGGAATGAGAACAAATCTTAAAGGGGAGTTGGGAGGCAGGGTTGGAGAGTGCTAAATAGTAGAGGCTTCATCAGTTAGAAAGGGAATGAGAAATTAATCAGAGGCACAGGGTGAATGGCTTATACCTCTCAGAACTTTTTGCCTGGGGCCAGCTTTTCCTCTGGCCCTCTGCCAAAAGAAGCTGCCCTGGGGGATTGCAGTAGCCTAATGAATAACAAGATTGTTCAACCATAATTTATATCTTGCTTCTAGCTAGAACCAATACAGGTCGTATCTGGTTAGTTTCCCTTGATGTATAAATAATTTATTTTCCCCACATAGCAATCTCTCATTATACCCTGTGTTTCTTCAAAGTGAACACTGTAAGCAATAAATACCATGGTCTTGATTTAATTGCTAAAACTCCAACTTGTTTTGAATTTCACATAACTAATGGTCACCTTAATGCCAATTTCTTTCATTTTATCAACAGACGATCAGAGCTCAACAAAACCCTACAGACTCTAAGTGAGGTAATCATAGTATACCCTGTACCCTATTTATAATTATTGTTACTATTGAGCGGGGGAATGGGGTCCTAAGTTCCTGGGGAGATGGGAGCTGTGTATTCAAATTCTCCTAAATCTGTTATGTAAAAGAGTAAACAGACTTGTTCCATTATTCCAAAAATCAGAAGTAGGAGCAATGGGCAGATATTACAAGGAAGTAGATCTTCCTTCATGTATGACCTAACTTTTCTTAAAATGAAAAACCCCAGACAATGTACTTCCTTGTATACTAATGAGTTCTCTGACACTGGAGGTACCCAAGCAGAACTCATGTGCACTGAATAGCTTTTATGATATGTCAGGAATTTAGCAGGAGGATGAACTGGATGATCTCTAGGGATTCTTGTGGTTCTAAAATTCTGTGATTCACTCTGGCTCATCTTTTCTGACATTTTCAACTGTCAAATAACATGTATTTTTATTTGTTTGTTTGTTTCAGACTTATTTTATAGTGTGTGCTACAGCAGAGACCCAAAGGTCAGTCATCTTAATTCTTTTATAAATATCATTATTTCTCTATTTGCTTTTAAATTCTTTTATAAGTTATTATTTTTCATTTTTTAAAAAATTTTCAGCACGGATTTTTATACGTTTCTTGAGTACAAAAGGGTTACATAGACATTTATGACATATCAATCATTGTCAGAACACAAATAGCACCACTTCTTCATTTTACATGTATAGCTCACATTATTTTTCATTTGTGAGAAACACACTTTGTCATATCCATCTTCTCATTTCCTTATGAAGCACAAAGGTAGGGGTATATGATATGGGCCATGTGCCTCTGATTCTCTGAGGCTAAGGATCATCAGTGTCCTTAGCTATAAGGGCCACCAAAATGGTCAATAAATGACTCACAGTGGTCCAGGCAGGGTGAAGGCCAGAGAGAAAAGAAGAAACATAATATGAAGTTGGGGAGATTGAAAAGAATGAGAAAAAGTGGAAATTAAAATGTGTACAAGATTGAATCAAACATTGTCCAAAAATTATTTGGGGTTGCATAGATAAATATTTTATGTCATATCCATCAGTGGTAATGACTGCCACTGGCTTATAGAGCAATAATTTCACTACCAGAACCCAAGTATTCTGTGAGAGTCTAGGTCTTAGTAAATGACAGTTTCCATTCATCAAAGTCATCATTGGTGCAAATCATGGCAAATCTTCCATAAAATTTTAGGTTGAATCCCTATTCTCTATATAGGATATTCACTTCCCTTACCTCTTTTTATTTGCAACATTAGTTTTTCACCTACACCAAGACTAAAGTAGAAAGAAGCAGAGAATATCTTAGTTGTCCAATAATCTAGATTGAATTGCCAGAGAGGTTTTGGATTTAAGAGACCTTGGTGCTCATCTAGGCTGGTTCATGAAAGGGCTCCCAAGCTGGAAACTCAAATACCCACAGACACCAGGCAAATAGCCAGTGGGGGGAGTGGTGAGACTAAAGATGTCAAGGTGCTTGACTTTGCAGCCAAGTTTCACCTCTGCCTGTTGAAAACAAACCAGCCTCTGTACAAACTAGCAGCCATGTGTGGTCAAAGTGTGTCTGGTTTGCAACATCTGTGAATGTGAACTTCTGTAAATATATCTTAAAGTCTTTGGGGCAAAATTCAGACCATGGTTAGATGGGCATTTGTGAACTTATTGGGGTGACATTGCAAGTTAACACTGTTAGTGTCCCCTTTCCTTAACTCTTAAGTTTGCAAAAGCAATTACAAAAATACAGGTAGGTTTCCCACTTAATAACATTCTGGTTGTATGTATGTCCTCTTTACAGCACATTAAACTGTACATTCACAATAAAACTGAATCAGACAATGAATGTGTGTGCTGTAATGGCGGCTTTGAAAAAAGTAGAGATTCGACCAATGGGTAAGTTGTCTCTATATTTGCTGTCTTCATTTTCACATGACTTTTGATGTGTCATATTTTAATTGAAAATATAATTAATAAGTTGACAGCTATTTAAAATAAGTTCGGCTTTCTTTTTGACTCCTTTGTCCTTGAGCACTTTTTAGAAAGCCCAATTTTTCCAGTTTTTGTATACAATTTCAACATGCTCATCTGAAAACATGACAAACACTAGCCTTATTGAGAGAGAGAATTGTGTTTGGAGTGTTCAATGGATTGCAACTAGGATATATATACTTCTTTTTAACTGACAAGTAAAAGTTGTATATAGTTGTAAGGAAGGTGGAGCCCTTTGTGGGAATAGAATTCATGGTGTACAATGTGATATTTTGATATACATTGTGGAATAGCTAAATCAAGCTACTTAACATATGCATTACCTCACATACTTATCACTTCTTTTGTGGTAAGAACATTTAAAATCTACTCTCTCAGCAATTTTCAAATATGCAATATATTGTTATTCACTGTAGTCACCATGTCTTATATCTCTTGAACTTATTCCTCTGTCTAACTGAAAATTTGTGTCCTTTAACAAACATCTCCCTAGTCTCCCCACCCTGCATCCTCTGGTAACCACCATTTCATTGTTTCTTATGAGTTAGATTTTTTTAGATTCTACATATGAGTGAGATCATGCAATATTTGTCTTCCTGTGCTTGGCATATTTCACTTGACATAATGTTCTTAGGGTCTGTTTACTTCTGAATTCCTCCTTGGAGTTGCTGAAGAGTGGCATATATTGCATAGATATAACCAAAAAAAGAAAAACATTATTCATTCAATAAACATTTTAAGCACCTACTGTGTAGCATGTACATTGTGAATGTAAAGACATCTAATTCATTGTATCACTGGTTAGACAGTTGCTCTTTAAAACATAGTATAATAATCATATACTTGATAGGTCTGAATTTCCACCTTGCTTTATTCTTGACCATGCATTTTCTTCTTCCTTTTTCTTTTGTCTCCCTCAGAACAGTGCTGCTGTTCTGTCAAGACGCCCTGCCCTTCCTTGCCAGAAGAGTTAGAAAAACTGCAGTGGTATGTAGCAAACTTGCTGACCCTTTTCCAAAAAATGTGTGTGTGTGTGTGTGTGTGTGTGTGTGTGTGTGTGTGTGTGTGTATGCATATAATATTTAATCACTATGCTGACTAAGGATTGCTGGAATTTTAAGAGTGAAGAAGGGCCTTAAATTTTAGGGAAAATGTCGTTTTCTATTGTGTGAAGTTTTCGTTTGGATCATTGCCTTAAACCAGTGGTTCACAATCTTGGATGCACATTAGAATCACCTGGGAAGCCTTACAAATATTCTGACTGCACAGGCTCACCAATTCAACATTTTGCCATTTAAAAAATATTTTGCAGCCAGGTGTGGTGACGCACGTGTAATCCCAGCATTTGGGAGGCTGAGAGTGGAGGATCCGGGTTTGCGGCCAGCCTCAGCTACCTAGTGAGGCCCTCTGCAACTTAGTGAGACCCTGTTTCAAAGTAAAGAATAAAAATTAGGGCTGGGAGTATAGCTTGGAGGTAGAATGCCCCTGAGTTCAATCCCCAGTACCGCACAAAAACAAAATAAATTAAATAAAAAAATTTTGCCAGTTAAATAAATAAGGAATTGTTTTTCAGTGTTACGTTTTTTGTGTGTGGTACTAGGGATTGAACCCAGGGGCATTCTAACTCTAAGCTATACCCCTAGCCTTATTTTATTTTTTATTTTGAAACAGGGGTTCGCTAAGATGCTGATGGTATCACTAAGTTGCTGAGGCTGGCCTTGAACCTATGGTCCTCCAGTCTCACTCTCCCAAGTACTGAGGTTATAGGCATGCACCATCATGCCTGAGGTCTCAGTGTTACTTTAATTAGCATTTCTCTTATTAAGACTAAGTTTAGATATATTTGGATATTTTTCATATATTTTGACACTTTTTATGTATTTCATACATATTCCATTTTGTATTTTTCTATGAATTGTGTTTTCATGCCTTTCTCTTACTTTTTTCTCATGGCTATTTCATTAATTTTAAGAGTGCTTTATCTGTGGTATATATTGCAAACATTTTCTCCCAGTTGTCAGCTGTCTTTTGAATTTATCATGGAAATGTAAGAATATTTTATGGTGGTTAAATTTGCAGGTCTTTTCTTATATTGCCTGTAGTTAGGAAGTCTTTTGCTACACCCAGGTTGTAGAGATATTTACCTTTGTGTTTTTCTAGTACTTGTATGGTAAATTTTCCACATTTAGATCCATTGGAGTTCATTCTTGTGTATGGTGTGAGGTTTGGGTCTAATTTTATCTTCTTCCAAATATTCACCAGTAATCTTAGTATTGCTTATTAAAATGTTCCTCTTTTTCCTGGTGGCTTGAGATGGCACCTTTGTGATATGCTACAGTTTGATAAGACTTGGGATACTAAGTCAGAAGGATCAGGAGTTTGAGACCAGCTTGGGTAACATAGTAAGAACCGGTCACAAAATAAACAAAAATTTTGGATAAGTTTTAGGGTCTCATTCTGGTTGTTAGATATTAACATTGTGAGAAGCTGGCTAGAGGATATGTGAAACTCCCTATATTGTTTTTGCATTGTTTCTATAAGCCTAAAATTAGTTTAAATTAAAAGTTTTTTGAAAATATTGATTCCCAGTCACCACCTTCAGCAATTCTGATTTAATTGATCTGGGATATCACCTAGGTGTTAAGAGTTTTAAAAGCCCTTCTATGATTCTAATCTGTGATCAAAGTTGAAACTCACTGCCTTAAACTATCTCTTCAATGGAAGGAAACAGAGATAGATGCTCCAAATTAGCAGAAGACTCTGCAGTCACTTACAATGTGATCACAAGTATATACAAATAAACACAGAAAAAGATAGGAAAGACATTAATAAAAATGTTCATAATGGTTACCTGCCTGCTGGCATGACGAATATTTTATTTTTAACTTTTTCTTTTTCTTAGTTTTTTTCACTTTCAATATTTTTATTTTTCTACAGTCAGATAAAAATTGTATTTGAAAAAAAAGACATATTTTTGAAACTGCAAAGCTTCTCACAGGGGAATGGAAGGCTAAATGTAGCCTGTCTGCTTTGTGTGAGCCACTTTTCTGGAATATATTAAAACATTGGACTCAGAGAATAACTAAAAGTCTTTAGTTGAGGTTTTGTAGCAGTTTTTGCAATAAAAAATAAAGAGGAACATGCCCCATTAAGCTTAATATCCCCCATTAAGCTGGAGGGTGGAGCTCCTTTTGGGGGATAAAATTTCTGGAATCAGCAGGGCATGGTGGCAGGAGGATGGCAAGTTCCAGGCCAGCCTGGGCAACTTAGCAAGACCCTGTTTCAAAATAAAAAATAAAAAGGGCCAGGGATGTGGCTCAGTAGAATGCTTGCCTAGCATGCACAGGACCCTGGGTTCAATCCTCAGTAACACACACACACACACACACACACACACACACACACACACACCAAAAAAAAAAAAAAGAAGAAGAAAAATCTGGAAATTGTGGTGCACACTTGTAATCTCAGTACTTGGGAGGCTGAGACAGGAGTGCAGGTTTGAGACTAATCTCAACAATTTAGCAAGACCCTCGGCACCTTTTGTGAGACCCTGATTCAAAATAGAAAGGACTACAATTGTAGCTTAGCAGTAGAATGCCCCTGGCTTCAATCCGCAGCTCCATACACAGAAAAAAAGAAAGAGTTTCTGGAAGCCCCACTGACCTTGATGGCTACGCATTCAGAGAACTGTTGAAAAGAAGCAGAATATAGGTGAACCTAGTGTCTGGCTAGGGCTATATCATTAACTAGCTATGTATCCAAGATGGAGAATAGGTGCTCTTTTACCTTCAAAGTCTCAGGGAAAATGAGGAAATGAATTAATCTCTGTAAAATGAGTAAGTGGGTTATATCAGCACTCTCAGATATTCCTGTGCACATCACTGTTGAAATACAGATTGTGTTGCAATAGGTAGGTCTAGGGTGGGGTTTCAGATTCTATATTTCTTTTCTTTTTTTTTTGCAGTACTAGAGATTGAACTACCCCTGAGCTACACCCCTAGCCCTATTTTAATTCTTTATTTTGAAACATGGTCTCACTAAGTTGTGGGGGGCCTCACTAAGTAGCTGAGGCTGGCTGTGAACCCGGATTCTCTTGTCTCAGCTTCCCAAGTACTGGGATGACAAACATGCGCCATCATGCCTGGCTCAGATTCTCTATTTCTAGCAAGCTCCTGGATAAGCCAGTGCTGCTGGTCCCGGGACACCTCTTTGAGGATTGAGGACCTAGGCCATGGAGCAGTGCAGTGGTTCTCAACCTCAACATGGCTGCATGTTGGAATCTTCAGGGGAGTTTTAAAAGCATATAGATGTATCTATCTGGAAATAGGTGGTGGAAGAGGGCAGGGCCCAGTGGCAGGAGCACAGAGGGTGTAAAGTGGCAAGTCCCTGATGTAAGCCTGTCAATGTGGTGGTGTCACATGGCTGCCACAGGGAGGGGATTCATTCTCAGTAGCTTATTTGTCTCTAACATGTATCTCTCTGATTTTTCCCTTTAGTGATCTCCAGGATCCCATTGTCTGTCGTGTTGATCAGCCACATGGCCCATTTTCTTCTTCCAGTAAATCCATCCCAGTTGCTCCTCAGGCCACTAGTCCTTCTCAAATCTCCAATGCCTTCTCCTTAGCTGAGCCCATGGATCATCCTGTGATGCGGAACACTCCCTCTCAGACATGGGAGAGTCACCTTCCTTTACCCAAGCCTTCTACTCCCATAGCCGTCAGCCCTGCCATTAATACACCCACCCAATCTGGAACTCTCTCTTCCCCTCTGCCCCAAACCAGTATTTTCTCCACCCTGCCACCTGAGAATTCCTCACTTCCCTCCCCTACCATATCTGCTCTCTCTGCCCCTGCAAATGTGGTCACCGTGGGCACAACTCCTAGCAACACAGGCAAGTATATTCTGAGCTGCTCCTAGGGCAGTAGGGATTGGGGTCATCTGAAATGCAGCAGCTGCCATCTTGCAAGTCAAGACATGTAATAAGACCCCATGGAGCCTTTTTATGAAAGGGAAGAAGCATTCAAAAGACTTAGACTTGGGTCCTCATAGTCAGCATAAGCTGGGATAAGAAGTATAGCGCCTCCTGCCTCTGTATGTTTTATGTAAAGATGGAAAGCTTCTCACTATGTTTTCAACATGATGGCACCAAATAGTGGGCCAGAGATAAAGGCAAGAGGGAAAAAAGCAGAGAGAATTCTAGAAACTCTCTGGAGTTTTGACTCGGTGAGTAAGAAGCAGGTGTTCCTCTCGAATTTGGGGGATAGGAGGCGAAGCCAAGTTTTAGATGACATTAGCTGGGAGCTCAGATTGTGGTCCCCACCTCCCCCACCATGGTGCCAAGTGACTTATTTTTTTCTTCCAATTTGTACTGCTCTCTCTTAAATAATTTTTAAAATAAATATGGACATTTTAGGCAAAATCATAGGATCATTTAGAGCTCTAGTCAAGGGAAGGTTCAATGGATGGAAATGAATAAAGTAAAAATTGCAGTTCTTTAGCCTAGGCCTCTGTAGCCCATCTTTGCAAGCTGTTGCCATTTGTCCGTAGAATTAAACTAACAGGCTACGCAAAAAGTCATCAAGGTGGCCTCCTGCTCCTGTGCTTCTTGTCCTGGGACATCAGAAGTAAAGTGACACATATAAAAGGTTCACACTAGAGTATTATCTGGTAACTAAAAGATAGATCAAACTTACTACAGTTCCATGGGAGAATGACTACATAAGGTCAGTCAAATCAACACAACCACATAAGTCATTCAAATAGAAGTACTAAAACTTGAGGGCATGTTTAAAGTCTGGATATGAAGTGAAAAAGGCCCAATAACAGGTAGTTTATATACCATGTTTATAACACTGTAAATACACATGCATAAACATTACATGGGAATCTGTGGAATAAAAAATAGGATGTTAGTGGTGAAATTAAGAGACCTTTCTTGTTGTTAAATACAGGTTTATATTCGCTATTAAACACACTATAAAAATCAAGCCCAGCATGGTGGCACATTCCTGTAATCCCAGTACTTGGGAGGCTGAGACAGGAGGATCTTAGGTTCGAGACCAGTGTTGACAACTTAGCAAGACTTTCAGCAACCTAGTGAGACCCTGTTTCAAAAAAAAATAATAAAACAGGGCTGGGGATGTAGCTCAGAGGCAGAATTCCTCTGGGTTCAATCTCCAGTACAAAAAAAACCACTATAAAAATCAGACCTATAGCTGATATTCCAGCTGTTGAGTTTGTAATTTCCTTTTCACAAAAGAACTTTGAGAGACTCACATAAAATCCTGTACATATTATATAAATTAAATACTAATATACTAGAGCTTGTGTGAATATATACTAATTACCCTGATATGCTTTCATACTTTAGAGTTAGGTTTACTGAGGTATAATTTACATACAGTAAAATTTATCCAGTTCTATGGATGAGTGAAATTTTTATAGTTCTGTGCAATTGGGTAAGCACCCACAGTCATGTAACTTACCACAATCAAGATATATAAATTTTTATCCCCAAAGACCCCTGTGTCACTTTGAAGTCAACACCTACTCCCAGCCTCTGACCACCACTAGTCTCTTCTGTTTCCCTATAGTTTTGATTATTCTAGAATGTCATATAAAGAGAATCATGTAGTATGTGGCTTTTTGAGTTTGGCTCCACACACTTAGTGTAATGGCCTGGAAAATCAGAGACCTATCCATGTCAAATGTATTGATAGTTAATTCCTTTTTGTCACTGAATAACATTCCACTCTGTGGATGCACCACAGTTGCCCATCCATTTTCCAGTTGATGGAAACTTGGGTTGTTTCTAGTATGGAACTATTATGAAAAAGGCCACTTTAAACATTCATGACCAAGTCTTCTTAAGATATATATTCTCTTTTCTCTGGGGCAAATATCTGGCTAGGTCACAGCATCTATGTATGTTTATCTTCACTTGTGATTTTTCTGTCATGTGTTCATAAAATGTTTTGGTTCTTTGATACAGAAATTGTCAATACCAGCAGTGTTTCTGATCTTGAGAATCAAGTGTCTGAGTTGGAGAAGGTTCTGTCCTTAGGCAGCTTGGAGCCTAACCTCGCAGGTGAAATGATAAACCAAGTCAGCAGACTCCTTCACTCCCCACCTGCCTTGCTGGCCCCTTTGGCTCAAAGGTATGACTTGGAAAATTAAAAAGGTGCTAAGAGGGGACCCGCTAATGCTAGAGGTGTTGCTTATAGCTGGGCATGGTGGCACACACCTTTAATCCCAGTACTTGGAAGGCTCAAACAGGAGGATCACAGACTTGAGGCCAGCCTTAGAAACTTAGTGAGACACTCTTTCAAAATAAAAAAATATATATATAAGTGACTGAGGGTACAGCTCATAGGTATAATGCCCCTGGGTTCAAACCCTAACACACACACACACAAAAATGTTGCTTACGTGATTAGTTATAGCCAAGTATTTTTTCCCCAAGGACTAGCTAGGCACATATAGCTTCTCAAATTGCTACTATATATTCTGCTTAAAATTGGGGGAAAAGAAGTGAGAGTGCTAAATGTTAACTGCCACCTACTTATCTTTACAGGTTACTGAAAGTAGTAGACGACATTGGCTTACAGCTGAGTTTTTCAAACAAGACCATAAGTCTAACCTCTCCTTCTTTGGCTTTGGCTGTGATCAGAGTAAATGTCAGTGATTTTGACACAACTACCTTTGCGGCCCAAGACCCTGAAAATCTTCAGGTACTATCTAATTTCTTGTGGAAATAACACTTTTCTTGTGTATGATTATATCCCCTCTTGCACTTCCGGATTGAGGCAATTACCACTGATCATCGAGTAATAGGATATTTAAAGTTTTTTTTTCAGCACTGGGGATTTAATCTAGGTCCTCAATCATGCTAGGCAAGCTCTCTACCCCTAAGCTACATCCCTGGCCCATCTCGCAATATTTAACATCTGGAACAGTGAGGCAACACAGAATCAGAAATGACATTGGGGTTAGGGGCTGGGATGTAGCTCAGTGGTAGAGCATGTACTTTGCACACTCAAGGTCCTAGGTTGGATCCCCAGCACTGGAAATAATAATGAATAAATTAGCTAAAAGTTAAAAATAAAATTTAGAAGGGGGCTGAGGGTAGCCAGGTGTGGTGGTACATGCCTGTAATCCCAGTACTTGGGAGGCTGAAACAGAAGGATTGCAAGTTCACAGCTCTTGGATGTTTTTTTGTTGTTGTTTTTTGAGGGGACAGAATCTGCAAGGGAAGATGCTAGACAGGGAAATATGCTACTTATCAGCCCCTTTCAATATTTTTGACAAATGTTATAACCACATTGCTATGCATAGCAATGTTGAAAAGTCAATTCTGCTTCTAGTGTTTTCTCTCTACCTATTAAAGGAGTTTTCATAGACTTCCCTTACAAGTGTAGTATGTGGAGTTCTATGAAGACCTTACTATGACCATTGCTTACTAGTGGTGTGTCTGCTTCTGTGGTGTCTCTGTGGTCTATGTATCAACTAGAAATACAGAGTAGACGCCATTTGATGTAGGGATGGCACAGATCAAGCCCTTACAGGATCCTCTGTCTTAATTAGTTGTGTTCCCCATCTCTTCAGGATACCAGCTCTAGACATTTTTATTATCTCATTTGATTTTCAGGTTTCTCTGGAAACTCAAGCTCCTGACAACAGTATTGGTATTATTACTCTGCCTTCATCACTCATGAGTAATTTGCCGGCTAATGATGTGGGACTAGCTTCCAGGGTTCAGTTCAACTTCTTTGAAACACCTGCCCTGTTTCAGGTAAAGTATCTGCTCACTGCTTTGGGTTTGGGTTTTGCTTGGAGATAGGGGAATTTTATTCCTTTCATCCTCACACATTCTAAAGCCTTCCACAAGTCAAGTGAATTGCTAAAATCTGCAGTTAACTTTTATTCATAACTTAATGATGCTGGTGACAACTAATAGTAACTGACAGTTACATGGTATTTGCTAAGCACTAACCTAAACACTTATAAATGTTGACTATAATCCTCACAACCACCCCTTGAGGGAGCAACTTCTATTACCCAATTTTACAGATGAGGCAATGGAAGCACAGAGAGATCAATTTCTCTCTTATGCTGTAAAATAAATATTGCGAACTAAATAGTCCTTAATGTCCTTTCTAACTTTAAAACTCTGATCATATTTCAATTTCCCTTGTGATCTTGCTGATTCTTTGGTGTTCTAGGACCCTTCCCTGGAGAACCTCTCTCTGATCAGCTACGTCATATCATCGAGTGTTGCAAACCTGACTGTTAAGAACTTGACAAGAAACGTGACAGTCACACTGAAGCACATCGGTCAGAACGAGGTGAGGAGAGGCCAGTTTGGTTTGCTTATTGACCAGTAACACCTTGCATGCAACTCTGTTTGTAAGTAATGGCTCAAGAACTGCAGATCCTGCAGAAAGAACCTTGATCTTGTTGGAGAGGTGTGTGAGACTAGAATCGTGTCTTCACTCCATAGGGTTTTAACATGCCTAATAATGAACACCTAGTATCCAAAAAAGATGGATGCAAAAGCAAGCTTTTCTCAACTGCCACATTTCAGTGCATGTAGATCTGTAGCTGCAGGTCTGATTCTTACCTCTAAGGACAGTTCATCTTTGAGCTCAGTTTGCATTGAACCTTAGCTATGACCTTGCTACTCACAGTGTATAGATTTGTAGCATCAGCACCACTTGAGAGTTTGCTAGAAGTGCAGAAGTTCAGGCCCTACCCTGGACCCACTGAGTCAGAATGTGCTTTAACAAGGCCCCAAAGTGATTCCTATACATGATCGGTATGTTTAAGGAGTACTGATCTATGTGGGGCTCACTTGCTTCAAGGCCCACATAAAGCAAGAATTCTCCAAAAATCAAGCATAAGATTCTGAAATTTAAAATACCATAGCTTTTTCCAATTGCTTTTCAATTTTTTAGTACAGCAAGTTAATTCATTATGATGTATCTTTCTATTGCAGGATGACTTAACAGTGAGATGTGTATTTTGGGACTTGGGCAGAAATGGTAAGTTCTGGTCAAAAACTTGTCAAGCAAGATCTTGAGTGGGCAACTGGTGAGGGGGGTGCGAAGAGCCATTAGTGCTGTGTCCTGGCTGATGGGACAGATGTTCTTTCTGTTGCTAACAGATGGTCGGGGAGGCTGGTCATCTGATGGCTGTTCCGTCAAAGATAGGAGGCTGAATGAAACCATCTGTACCTGCAGCCACCTTACAAGTTTTGGCGTCCTATTGGTAACATGCCTGTGCTCTGTGGCCTTTGATTCTGGGTCTGAGGGGTAGCTAGATCTCATCTCTGAATGTCTGATCTATGATTTGGACACATGAATAGATAGCATGATATTATCACAAAGTTATACACCAGTGAAGTTACTCTGCTAATAAGCAAATACACCTCAAGGAAAATATTTGAATATGAAATACAAGTGTTTTTTTCACTTTTCTTGTTTTGCTGGGGATTGAACCCAGAGAAACACATGCATGCTATGCCAAGTACTCTACTACTGAGCTACACTCCAGCCTTTTTAATTTTATTTTGAGACAAAGTCTCCCTAAGTTACCCAGGCTGTCCTTGAACTTGTAATCCTCTGCCTCAGCCTCCCAAGCAGCTGGGATAACATTCTGTTGCCTGGCTCACATTCTGTTTTTGCATTTATTTTGCTCCTCATTTAACTTATTTTTAAATTTTATTTATTTGGGACTAGGGACTGAACCCAGGGACATTCTACCACTGAGCTACACCCCTAGCCCTTTTTATTTTTATTTTGAAACAAGATCTTGTTAAATTGCTGAGAGTCTTGCTAAGTTGCCGAGGCTGGCCTCAAACCCGCAATCCTCCAGTCTCAGCCTCCCAAGAACTGGGATTACAGGCATGTGCCACTGCACCTGGCTAGTTTTTTCTTCTTTAAATAACTAAGAGGACTAAGGAATTCAGATAGAAGGAGTGATAAGAATAGCTGCATTTAAAAATGTTCAGAAAACACTTGGATGTAAATGGTCTTATTTAATCTTTTCAATAGTCCTGCAAGATAGGTAGAAAAGGGTATTGTTATTGTTGTTTTATTGAAATTATAATTAAAAATCATAGTAATTATCCAGACATAGAACTAAGAAATGTAAAAGCTGGGAGCCAAATGCCAGTCTTCAGGCTCCTAGCCTGGTGCTTTTCCAGTGTGCTATGATGTAATAATAAAGTACATAGGCTTTGGAGGCAGGCTGACCTACATTTGAATGTGACTCCTCCACTTCCTAGCTACGTGTCCTTGGGCAAATTACTTAACCTCTCTGGGTGTCACTTTCCTTATCTTCACCTGAAAATAATAATTGTGCCTACCTTCATTGATTCAACAGACTATGAATGAGTACCCAGCACACTCAATAAATGTAAATCATGACTCATTTATTTAGATATTTTATCATTGAAAGCAATATTTTATTTTCCAGGACTTATCTCGGACCTCTTTACCACCTGGTCAAATGATGGCTCTGACTTTTATCACATATATTGGTTGTGGGTTTTCATCAATTTTTCTGTCAGTTACTCTTGTAACCTACATAGCCTTTGAGTGAGTATCCACAACTGGAAATTTGGATTACAGAACCTAGTGCTCACCTCTATTACCAACATGTATTAATTATGTCCTTTCTTCAGCCTGCCACATCCTATACACCAGCCTAGTGAAACAACTAGTTGTGAAACTTTATGAGGCTTTTTGGTTTCTATGCTTGCTTCCTTCCACGAGTCTGTGAACTCACTCACTGTACCCCAGAGTGATGCCTGCTATCTACTTGACATTTAGTGTGAAACGAAATAATATACAGCCTCTGAAATCCACGAGCTTACAGTCTGAAAGAAACAAAACCATGTATAAGAAAAGAACTATGAATAAATGAACTTTCTAAATTATACTGAGCAAACAAAAAAGAATAAATAAATTAACTGGCATAGGGAAGAAGAAGAAAATATAAAACCTCAGTGAAAAAATTAGATACTTGGTGAGTGTGGCTTTGTAAGTCAAAGCAAGAATGACATTCCAAATAACAGCATTGCCCTCCTGGCTCACCAGAAGGATTCCTCTGGCCACTTTTTAGGGGAATTCTAACAAAATTCTACTGGAAAAGAAGGAACTAGGCATTCTCATTGCATTAATTAAATGAAACAATATGGATGTTCTGGGCTTTTGGACACTGATCAGGAAATACAGATTTATTTTCAATGACAAGTTTAGGGTCCAGCTGTGACTACAGATCTTCTAGTGGACCTTTGGAAAGTTCTTAGTGATACTAAATTACCATAAGGCCAGCCATTACTCAGAATGATTTCACCAGATCTAATTTTGCACATATAAACATGTAAATGTCATCAATTAGCTGTATTTTCCTATGCCATTACATTTAGCTATAGTTTAAACTCTTATTTCCATGATCTCATTTTAATTAATAACATAACATAATATGGGAATCTGACCATATTATGAAGATTAGAATATAGCAGCCTATTATATAAGAAGCCACAGCAATGCTTCTAGAAGGGGTTTGTGAGAATTGGGGTGGGTGCTAAGTAGAGTCTACTATAACTATTTAAAACTATAGGCAGTCAGCATGTAAAAGTTCCCACAGAAATATAGACACAGAATTTCCATATGGTTACCATACATGATTCTGTTTAGATTTTTCCTTGCAATTGGTTTAATGCCCCCATACACACACCCACTCAAAAAGGAAATTTATGCATATAGGCATTTACCAAAGAATAAAAATAAATTGCTTAGCACTCAGACTGCCCGGAAAATATGCTTATTATAAATCTTGGCGGAATGTAAAGCTCATCTTTTCTTGCTCTTTACTTTTAGAAAGATCCGGAGGGATTACCCTTCCAAAATCCTTATCCAGCTGTGTGCCGCCCTGCTCCTCCTCAACCTGGTCTTCCTTCTGGACTCATGGATTGCTCTGTATAACACACGAGGCCTCTGCATCTCAGTAGCTGTATTTCTTCATTATTTTCTCTTGGTTTCATTCACATGGATGGGCCTAGAAGCATTCCATATGTATCTCGCCCTTGTCAAAGTGTTTAATACTTACATCCGGAAATACATCCTTAAATTCTGCATTGTTGGCTGGGGTACGTATAAGTTTGCTAGAACATCATATTTCTTCTGGGTTTATTATGAATGTAAAACTCTTTGAGGTTAAACTATGAGTCCTCTTTGTATTTCCAGCAACTAGAATTGGGGCTGGCAAGGAAGGTGCTAGAAGGTACTAGAAGGTGCTCAGTAAGTTGAAAATATTAGCTTAGTGTGGTACTGAAGCCAGATTCTCTGACCCTGAGCTCATGGCTAGCCGTGTGTGTGTGTGTGTGTGTGTGTGTGTGTGTGTTTTCTTTTTCTTTTTACACTTTTATTGTGCAGTGCAGTTGCCCATCAAAGTGAGATTCAAACTGATACAAACATACATATATACATCTCATTCTGTTTTGTAGTTCCCAGATACCACACACATGTATGATGATGGTATGCTCAGAGGGCTGAGCAAGATAATGTGCATGGGAACCAATGTAACTTCATCACAACACTGGCACATTATCTCAGATCACGTGACTTGTTGGTGGGTCACAAAGCCCTAGACTTCCCAAAGATTTTGTAGGTTTCTTCCTTCAATTCTCCTTTCAATATAGGTACCTTCTCAACTCCACCAGATTATCCTTTACTAAAAATAATCCATCTGATACATGAATAGTTTAATTACTGGGGAGCTCATTACCTTACAAGGCAGTCAATGATCATTTTCCAAAGCTCTACAATTCTGTTTTTCCATTAAGTTCACTCATCTCCCTGGTGGTATTTACTAGTGGTTTTGTTCTCTCAGGCAAAAAGTAATAAGCTGATACCTCTTCTGCCTGGGAATCCTTTAGAAAATCCACAAGTAGCATAATGCCCTATTTTTTGGTGTATTTTCACAAGTCTCCTTATTAAACTCAAGCCAGAGAGGTTATTAGCAAGGCAGTTTTCACCAACTCCAGGTGAAGAAATTCACTCAACATGATGATGCGACTTATCCCCAATTCACAAGTCCAGAAAACAGCCAAGCCTGGCTTTCTGATTCCATATGTGTGCCCCTTCCACTGTATTCTAGCCACCATCATCTCCAGACTCCCTCCTCTTCTTCAGGCTAAACAGTCCCTATACCACTAGTCACTCTGCTGTCTTCTATCTTTGTGAGGAACAAAGAACAACATCTTTTCCTTAGCTTGTCCCAGAAAGATAAGGCACTGCTCTACATACAGAGTACAAGATACTGTCTTCTTTAGTGAACGCCAAAAAGGTTCAGAAGCCCTTGTCAAGGACAAGCTTGCCTACACCCAATATTGTATTGTATTGTATTGTATTATATTTTGAAATGCTGGGGATTAAATCCAGAGCTTTGCACAGGCTAGGCAATTGCTCTGCCACTGAGCTACACCTCCAGCCATGCAAAATTTTATTTTTAGAAAAACATCTCACTAGCTGGGAAGTGGTACACACCTGTAATCCCAGTTCTTGGGAGGCTGAGATAGGAGTATCACAGGTTTGAATCCAGCCTTGGGAATTTAGCCAGATCCTGTTTCAATTTTTTTAATGGGCTAGGGATGTAGCTCTGATAAAGTGTCCCTGAGTTCAATACCCAGTCAGTCTCAGTCTCAGTCTCTCTCTCTCTCTCTCTCTCTCTCTCTCTCTCTCTCTCTCTCACACACACACACACACACACACACACACACACACACACACACAAAATCTCACTTAGGAAATTATCATATGTCAGTATCATCAGAAGGTACAAATATAAAGGAATTAAATGAAACATTACATTAGATTGTACCAAATACTCTGGCAAATCTGTGGAAAGGAACTGGTTTTTATTCAGCAGAGCTGGTCTGTGTATACAGTGAAGGTGGTGGAGTGGGGCAGCCAGGTGATGGTGTGGAAGTCACCAGAAGCACTTCTTCCCAGCCAAAAGCCTTTGAAACTGGCAGGAACCCTCTAATTGTGCCTCCTGTTAGTTAAAGTCCCTATGGGCCCTTGAGAGAGCCAGCATGGTGGCAGTCACCACTCTCGGATTGGCCAGTACAGGCTCCCCTATCCATCATTGGGGTCCCAATAATCAATTGAGGACTTTTGGTTTCATAATGAACAATTCACCAGGAGTTGCATATTCTTATGTTAAGGGTAACACTAGCTTCTATGCCAGATAAACCTTGAAATCTCAGTAGAATATCATTTCTCACCCATGTGCAGTCAAGTTAGAGGGAGTGGAGGAGTCTCTGATCTTGCCATTATTCAGGGATCAAAGTCAATGAAGAATCTGCCTCAAGATGGGATTTCTTAGACAGGTGTGGTGGCACACACTTGTAATCCCAGTACTAGGGAAGCTGAGACAGGAGGATTGCAGGTTCATGGCCAGCCTCAGCAACTTAGTGAGGCCCTCTGCAACTTAGTGAGACCCTGTTTCAAAATAATAATAATAATAACAATAATAATAATAATATATTAAAATCAGTCTGGGGGTGTAGCTTGCAGGTTTCAACCCTAGTTACACATACACACACACACACACACACACACACACACACACAAATGATGGGATTTCTGTTTTTTCCTTTCTTTTTCAAGATGGGGTTCCCAAAGTTATTCTGAGTTTGGGGGAAAAGAGAATAAAAGATCTCAGGATGTTTCTATAGGGTGGCCTGGAGTGAACCAAATCACTTCTGCTCGTATCCCATTGGCCAAAGCTTCTTCATGTGGCCACTTACACCTGAATCCAGGAAGCCTGAGAGAGTCCAGCCATGTGCCAAAAAGGAAAAGCAGTTTGGTGAATAGTCTATCTCTTTGCCACAAGAAGTAAATAGAAGGACCGCTCACCATTTTATTCACTATCTTTGGTTGTTAAAATTATGTATGACCAATGTTTCCCATCTTTCAGGGGTACCAGCTGTGGTTGTGGCCATTGTCCTGATTATATCCCCAGATAACTATGGGCTTGGATCCTATGGAAAATTCCCCAATGGCTCACCTGATGATTTGTGAGTACTAAGCCCCTTGAGGGGATATTAAGTGAACTGGAAAATGAAATTCCTTAAGAAAATGGAGAATCTAATTGGCATATTGACTCAGATCTCGTCTTTATAAAATCTCGTAATTTACAATGGCCCTCACTGTCATATATAATGAGATAAGCTAGTTGGAGATGCCATGCAACTATTTAAGTAATGAATTAGGAGGAACTATTGCAAGAAAATATACAAACTAGGAAGAACAGTATTGGAAATATTTTATCAGCTTCTAATAAGGAAACACCAATAACATTATATTAATAAAGATACATTGAATAGAATTGCTAGGATTTACAAGGGTGACATCCTTAATGTTTAAAAATATGTTTTAAGCTAGGCACTGTGGCACACACTGTAATCTTAGTACTTGGGAAACTGAGACAGGAGGATTGTAGGTATGAGGCCAGTGCATGGTAATTTAATGAGACCCTGTTTCAAAATAAAAATGTAAAATAGGGCTTGGGGTGTATCTCAGAGGGAGAATGCCTTTGGGTTCAATTCCTAGTAACACACACAAACATACATACATATATGTATGCATATTATTTATATATACATGTATAAGTACATGTATAGATAATATACATAAATGTATATTATTTATTCTCCAAGTATCCTAAGACAGATTATTTTCTCTAGAGCTATAAACAGTGTGGAGAACAGTGATTTTTGTCACTTTTTCTCTTGTCCTTGTAGAAAATGTTTTAGTAAAATGTTATAGATTCAGAGTATCATTTAGGACATTATTTCATCATTATAATATGTCTTCCCATTTTTCTCCTCCCTCCCCAAATTCCAGTTGCTGGATCAACAGCAATGCAGTATTCTATATTACAGTTGTGGGATATTTCTGTGTGATATTTTTGCTGAACATCAGCATGTTCATTGTCGTCCTGGTTCAGCTCTGTCGAATTAAAAAGAAGAAGCAATTGGGAGCTCAGCGAAAAACCAGTATTCAAGACCTCAGGAGTATTGCTGGCCTCACATTTTTACTGGGAATTACTTGGGGCTTTGCCTTCTTTGCCTGGGGACCAGTTAACCTTGCCTTCATGTATCTCTTTGCTGTCTTTAACACCTTGCAAGGTAAGCTCCACAGAATTAAACTCCAGCTGAATGATCCCAACTTAATAGAAAAATATCACTACTAAAAGAGAATCTGCAAAGTAGCCTATTTAGTGGTTTAAGATATATTCATTGCAACAGTTTATCACTGAGAACAGGAGCTTTGAGATCCCTGGAAGAAAGGCCATTCACTAAATTCAAGAAATGGTGCTTTTTTTCTCTCTTTAATCCATTGTTATATTGCAGAGAGATCATACTGCAGGAAACCTCCCAGGAACTCTTCCTGAGAGAGCCAATTACTCTTCCTTCACTTGCTTCCTTCCATTTTTCAATAAAACTAATTTATTGAAGTAGAAGCTGCAAAAATGTCCCCATGAGGGCTCCAAGCTCCAACCTAGACCGGTGTTTGATTTGGAGACATCAAATAAGGACTGAGAAGGCAATACACACAGAGTCAACTGGCAGCAGTCTTGCCCAGGGGCTAATCCTTAGAAGTTGCTGAGCTGGCCCCCAGCAGGAAAGGGACAGGCTCCATGTGTCCGCTTTTACTCCCAAGCTTGCCATTTGTTAATGAGACCCAGCTACCTCATTTCAGAACCCTCATAGTTTGTATTCTTGAGAAAAGCAAATGACTAATTCTTTAGAGCAGTGTTATAAAAGACTTGTCAGCTGTTAATTTTTAATGGAAGTGCTTTGGCATTAAAAGTCCAGCAGGCTAATAAGTTTACATTACAATAATAATAATCCACTGTCCCTTGGCTTCCTTTTATTCCAAATCTTCACTTGGGATGCCTTTTCATGCATTTTCTCTTCTGCTTGCTTTCCTGTTGAGTTAAGCTTCCATAGCAGCCTCCTGTAAATACATCATTTTGCTGGTTTTCAAAGAAATCCTACCCTGAGGTGAAATTCAGATACCTAATTTGGCCATCAATTCTTATTTTAATTGGAGAAAGCCCGTAAACATGCTCGTTAGTTATATATGATTGTTAATTTTTACGTACAATATGCCAGTTCCTGAATTGGTATAGCCAAGTGTTGCATTATATAGAATTAAATACAAAAGCAAAAAATGAGTAAATTATTTCTAAGGGCTTTGAGGAAAGTTTTGTTTGCAAACAATGACATACTAAAATAGTAGACGCTTTGAGAGAAAAAAGTATAGATGCCCAAATCACATTAATCACGAACATGAAAGCTAGATACCCACCCTCACGTATTTAATGCTATAAAGTGAACCTGCCTCGTTTTCTTCATTTCTCATTGGAATATGAATAAATAGAACGAATGAGAAGAATTTGCTACTTTTTCTACAAAAGGGAACCAATGCCTAATTTACAGTGGTTTTGAGTTAATTAGAGAAGGGATATGTGTAGGTTCTGGGTTGGGCTGTGCGTATCCCCATTTTGACCTCTCTGGCATGTCTTTTCTCCCCTAATATAACCAAGGGTGGCCTCCCAGGGTGGTGTTTGAGTAAAGGTTAGGATATCAATCTGGGAGTGTATACCCTATTAAAAGCAAATCTGTTATTTAAAAATGAAGACTTTAAAGCAGATAGACTAGGGGTTGGGGAGATAGCGAGCTCAGAATTCACCCATACATGCAGCAAATATTATTGACAAAAGCCTTGGGGAGTGGCAGAAAAGGGGCTGCTTAACTGGGGTCCAAGGTGGGAAGGAGGCAGAGTCTGAGGGCCCCTTTAAAACTGCAGCGTGCTATCCTTGCCTGGACATCAGGGAAGAATTTCCTGAAGTAGGTCGATGGGAAGCAGGAAGGTGGTCTATGAGCACATCACTCCAAGACCCATTGTTGTAGAAGAGAGGACTTGTTGAAAGATCCACGGAGTTGATAGCTGGGGAGAGAGGGAAATTCAAACTCAGGGCCAACAGGGTACTTGGCATACATGACGAAAAAGATAAAAAAGTACACATTCAAAGGATAATGCAGGCCATCTCCAGAGTGAGAGACACAGTGGAGATCCATGGCTCTTCCATATTTGTGGTACTGGGGCTTGAACCCATGGGCATTCTATCTCCTAGCTTTACCCCTAGCCCTTTTTATTTTTTATTTTGAAACAGGGTCTCACTAAGTTGTTGAGTCTGACCTTGAACCTGTGACCCTCCTGTCTCAGCTTTCCAAGTACTGGAATTATCGTGGCTCTTCTTTTAAGGGAAGCTTGGTGAGGGGTGGGCATGGGAAGGTATGTGGGGATGACATTAGTCTGGTAATTGCAAAACAATTTAGGGTGGTTTTGTCATTTTCTGGGTCCTGAGGGGCCTTCCTTGTCTAACCAATAGATATCTCTTTTTGCTTAAATTAGTCACAGGTAGAATGGCTAGCAGTGCTCCAAGTAATTATCTTAAGTGAATGAATTTCTTATTTGGGTGGTCTGGTCATCTTTTCAGATCTTTTGTGTGGCCTCTATTGTCTGATCAGTAGATATCTCTCCTGCTTAACCATTCTTAGGTGGGATAATTAATAGTTCTCAAGGTACTTATCACAAGTGAATAAGTAAAGATATCAAATTTCCCAGAAACTTGGAAGTGACAGGCCTGGCTTGGGGAGTGAGGAACTTTAGCACAAGGTTTTCATATTAAGGTTATATATTCCTTGTTTTTCCTTTATGTCTCATTTCTACCTATTTCTTTTATTTCTTCTATCCTACATCAGCCCCAGGCTTGGTTGCAGAAAAGGAAGGCCCAAGCAAGGGACCCGGCAGTGGGCAAGAGAGCAAGAGAGAGGGATGTGATACTGTGGAAGAGATGACATGTGACAAAACTTGGAAATGGATCATGAATCCAGAGGGAGGCATAAGTAGGAGCAGAGGTCCCAGCCAGGATCCTGGGTGGACTGCTTGTAATACCAAGACAGGACATGCCAAGGAGGGGATGTGAGAAGAGAGAAAGTGAATTTAATCTTGGAAATGTGAAGTTATTAATTGCTTTTTAAAAACACTCATTAGCACATTGCAGTTATACATCAAAGTGAGGTTCAGTGTGGTACAAACATACATGCACACAACTCTTGGTAGCTTTCTGTCTGAATCCTACCTTGCTCGCCCTCCTCCTGCCCCATACATGTTAGTGAAACCAGTAGTGATACCTTTATATATTACCAAAGCATTATTTGAACTGTTTCCTTCATCAGTCGTCCTTTTTCCCCTCACACATCCCTTCTCTAGTCCCTTTCCACTATTCTACTGGTTTCTCTTCTCATTTAGCCCAAATCCCTCATGTTACCTATTTTCTCTCTAGCTTCCACATAGAGAGAAAACATATAACCCTTGACTTTCTGAGACTGGCTGATCTCATTTAGCATAATATTCTCTAGTTCTATCCATTTTCCTGAAAGAATGGCATAATTTTGTTCTGCTTTATAGCTGAGTAGTATTCCACTGTATGTATATATCATATTTTCTTTATCTATTCATCTGTTTATGGACACCTGGTTTTGGTCCATAATTTGGCTATTGTAACTTGTGCTGCTTTAAACATGGGTATACATGGATAGCTGTAGTGTTCTAATTTTAACTCTTTTGGAAAAATACTGAGGAGAGGTACAGCTGGGTCATACATGGTGGTTAGTTTCTGAATCTTTTGAGGAAAAGGTTCCTCTTATGCAAGGTGAGAGATAGGAATCCAATTCCATTCTTCTGCATATGGATATCCAGTTTTCCCAGCACCATTTGTTGAAAAGGCTGTTTTTTCTCCAGTGTATGTTTTTAGCTCCTTTGTCAAAAATCAACTTGCTATAAGTATGAAGATTTGTCTCTGTATCTTCTATTCTATTTCATTGGTTATTGTTTCTATTTTGTGCCAATGCCATACTGTTTTTAATAATGATGTCCATGGTGGTTGTGCTAATTTACAATCCCACCAACAGTGTTTCTACTTCCTTACATCTTTGTCAGAATTTATTATCGCTTGTATTCTTCATGATTGCCATTCTAACTGAAGTTAGATGGAATCTCAGTGTAGTTTTGATTTGCAGTTTCCTAATTACTACTGATGCTGAACCTTTTTTTCATACATTTATTGGTCATTTATATTTCTTCTTTGGGGAAATATCTATCCAGTTCAGTTGCCCATTTTGATTGGATTATTTGTTTTCTTGGTGTTAAGTTTTTTTTAAGTTCTTTATATATTCTAGATATTAGTCCTCTATCAGTGGAGTATCTGGAGAAGACTTTATCCCATTCTGTAGGTCTCTCTCTTCAAACTCCTGATTGTTTCTTTTGCTGCTCAGAAAGTTTTCAGTTTGATGTCATCCCATTTATTAATTTTTTGCTTTATTTTCTGAGCTTTGGAGTCTTATTAAGAAAATATCTACCAGTGCTTATATGTTAGACAGTTGATTCTGTTTCATTCTAGTAATTGCAAAGGTTTTGGTCTGATTTCTAGATCTTTAATACATCTTGAGTTGACTGTTGAGCAAGGTGGGAGATAGGAATCCAATTCCATTCTTCTGCATATGGATATCCAATTTTTCCAGCACTATTTGTTGAAAAGGCTGTTTTTTCTCCAGTGTATGTTTTTGGCTCCTTTGTCAAAAATCAACTTGCTATAAGTATGAAGATTTGTCTCTGTATCTTCTATTCTATTTCATTGGTTATTGTTTCTATTTTGTGCCAATACCATACTGTTTTTATTACTATAGCTGTAGTATAAATTGAAATCAGGTATTGTGATACCTTCAGCATGGTTCTTATTGCTCAGAATTACTTTTTTAGTCATCACTTTTTAAAGTGTTCCTTATCTTACAAAGATTTTAAAAAGCTTTGGATGTTTTATTCAATTTGCAAAATTTCACATTGCCTATAGCTGCCAAAAATTTTATCTTTTATGCAAAGTAAGCTCATAACATTCAGGTATTATTTGAAATTAATTATGCTATAGTTTGTTTTTCTTTTTCCCCCTTTAGGATTTTTCATATTCATCTTTTACTGTGTAGCAAAGGAGAATGTTAGGAAGCAATGGAGGCGATATCTTTGTTGTGGAAAGTTACGGCTGGCTGAAAATTCTGGTAAAGATTAACCCTACTTTTTCTCTCCTTTTAAATCTCAAGGAAAAAATGTTTACATTAAGATCCAAAGCAATCATTGCCCAACGTACCATCGAATCTGGAAATCAGTGAACAGAATCCATGCAACAGAAAATATCGATTATAAATATTAGGGGAAAAACCCAGAGTGAATTAAAAATATTCATATCTGGGAATGTTATGAGCAATAGACTTTTAGTGAGCTGGCTTCTTGAATGAAGCAACAGTGAAATTTTTAGAATTTATTTCCTATTGAGCTCATGTCTTTTATTTCCCAGAGTAATTTTTAATATTTTCCTTCATAACTTTTAAAGGCTTGACTCAACTCTCTCCACAGGTCCTGGCTGTCAGTTGCTTTATTTGTTAGCAGGCCAGACTTTGTATATAAGCTTTGGCACATGTTTAGTTATTTCGAATTTATTTTCAGATATGCCCTATTGGGGAGCAAACAGCTGACTTTTTTTAAAGCGAGAAAAATGGAGTACTGTTTGGAAAAGCTAGATGCCTTTTGCATGAGTACCACTCATGAATACCACCTTATAATACCTGGGGGCACCAGAATCTATATTCAGGAAATGGCAGTTCATGTAGGTCAGTCCTTTCTTTAGCAAGAACGATTAGTTATCACAAAAACAGTTGAGTTGCGTTCTTATTAAGACAGTGTGGAGACACTGAATTACTATCTAATTCAGTGACTATTTATAGATACAGTCAAATTAGCTCAGCTTTGAGTTCCAGGAAAAGATAGGTTACTTTTAACCAAGCAATCATTTGAAAGACAAATGTGCATAGTCTAAATGAAAATACCTTTTTATCACACCAACTTGTGAGACATGTGACTTCTCTGTAAGATCCTAAAGTGAGAAATCAGTTGCTAGAACTTGTTACACTGTGATCTGTCTCTTGCATTTAAGCTTCAACATACTGCCCTGTTTTTCTGTAATGCTTATTCTGCTGTAGACTGGAGTAAAACTGCTACTAATGGTTTAAAGAAGCAGACTGTAAACCAAGGAGTATCCAGCTCTTCAAATTCCTTACAGTCAAGCAGTAACTCCACTAACTCCACCACACTGCTAGTGAATAATGATTGCTCAGTACACGCAAGCGGGAATGGTATGTATGTCTCAATATAGTATTTCTCAAGCTAGTGTTTATTTTTTAAAGTAGTTTTATCCGTTAGTGGTATTTTGGTGAAGCAACCTGAATAATTACATATATGACCAGTGGATAAAAATGGGGTTCCGTTATAAAAGAGAAAGTTTAGTAATCTAAATTTATTGATTTTAGAGAAAATACAGGAACAACTTTTTTTTAAGATTTAGTTTTTCATAGTAGGAATTGATGGTGACCTAAAAGTTTTGACATTTCAAATCCCAATTTAAATATTGCCCCAAGACTTCAGTACTGGTCTCTATGATAACAGTACATAAAATAGTCCATAAGACTATACCAGTTTTTATCACATCTATGATCACGTATATCTTCAACACTTTTAAACATTCCTGTTTTTCACTTTTCATGTTTGTTAATTCTTCCCCACAATGTGGCTGCCTTATGACAGCACCCAAAACCCCATGAATATATCAAATACTAGAAGATGAATCATGACCAGTGTTGGTGAACATATATGTCAACAATATATGAACAGATTATTGCCGCTGTGCCTCCTACACTCATTAATTCTGATGTTTCTAGCTAAAACTTCATTACATTTTCTTCCTTTCGTATGACTGGGCTGTTCATTACTCATAAAAGCTTATCTTACCTATATTTGCCTTCTTCTGCTTCTTAATATATCTTTCGCATTTTACAAAGCCTGAAGTTCTGCTAGTATACTTTCTCCTTCCATGTATAATTTAGCTTTATTCATTGTTTTGTGTATTAGTTCTTTTCATGACAAGTTCTAATAAATTTGTGTGAAGGTTCATATATCTACCAAGTAGTGTTCCAGTCTCCTAAGGATAGAGGATCCTAGTGATTTGTCTAGACTTCTAAAGTACAATAGGATGCCTTAAAATCAAAGTTTCTCAACCTCAGGCACAGTCAACATTTTGGGCTGGATAATTATGTGTTGTGGAATTTTAGGATGTTGGCATCCCTGGCAAGTATTGTCCCCCCCCCCGTTATGATACCCAAAAATGTCCTGAGACACTGCCAAATATCCCCTAAGGTGTAAAATTGCTTCTGGTTGAGAACCACTGCTGCAAAAGATGAGAAACTGCTGCCATATGGCCTTAGATCTTTACTGTCAACACCAGAAGGAAAGCTCTAGGCTCTATGCCAAATAGTTATATCAGGAAAGATTCAATGTATTTCCCTTGCAAGTGGTGTGCATATGCATGAATGTATCACTTTGAATCTGATCATAATGTATAATTACAATGTACCAAAAGTATTAAAAAAAAGAAAGATTCAATGTAGGTTGATGGAATAGAGGTGGTGGGAATCAAGATAGGCTAGTAAATTAGTGCAAGAGCAAATTGAAAGGAGAGAAATCAAAGGAGTGAACTGGGTCATCCAGAAGTCTTAGAATTTCACGTGTTTGGAGTTTTTCATCCATAACCAGACTTTTCCATATTCTAGAAAGAACTCAGAGATGAAGCATCACCTGCTTAGTGCTCTCAATATGTTGTCATTCTTCAGGGAATCAAATTTGACGGAAACAGTTACAATTGCCACAGTTGCTTGACACAGCTATTTGTGTTGCCTGACAGTGAGGGAGAGAGGGGTGCATTTTAAGGCCACCAGATTGGCTAAGTATTTCAGACTGCATAGTATGCCTGTCAGGAGAACATCCGTGATTCTTCAATCCTCACACCAGGACCTGGGATGGATGGGGAATGGAATTGGCAATTTCAAAAAAGCAGCTAGCAGTTGAATGGTTTGTTTATTATACTGGGACAAATTGTTCCTGCACCAAAATGTCCTCAGACCAAAATGTCTAAGTCAGAACAGCTGCCGCAGGCAGTCACATGCCCTATTTGAGCTATGGCACAGATGGAGCTGCATTAACTATATCCACCACGTTGTTTGCATGAATGTGACATATTTCAGTTCTTAGCTGCCTTAGATAAGCCACTTTACAGGGCCACAAGCTCACAGTTTGGCAGCAACACGCTCGTGAGCTGACTTCATTACTTCTGTGCCATGGAACCTGGGGCAGGGAAGTTCATTTCTGCAACCTTTGTTTCATCATCTGTGAAATGGGAGTGATAATAGAATCCATCTCATAGAGTTGTAAATGAGAATATGTATAAAGTACTCAGTCTAGCAAGGCATGGTGGCGCACCGTTGTAATCCTAGTACTTGGGAGGCTGAGACCAGAGGATCTGGGTTCGTGGCCAGCCTCAGCTACTTAGTGATGCTCTCTGTAACTTAGTGAGACCCTGTTTCAAAAATAAAGAATAAAAAATAGGACTGGGGGTGTAGCTTGGGGGTAGAATGCCACTGGGTTTAATCCCCAGTACTGCAAAAAAAATAATAATAAAAAAATAAAATACTCAGTGCTGATATAATTATTATAATGATGTCACTCACTAACAAACTGGCTTATTATTCAGCTTTCTATATGGTTTCCTGGTGATAAAATGGTCAATAAAATGATGCCAAGTAGCTAGATTTCAGTAGCTGTGTTCCTCTACAACCCAAGCCCTGCTTGGGGTGGGGAGAGGGCCCAGGTCCAAACCACAGGTGCTCTCTAATACCCAGCTGCTCCCTACCTGGACTCTTAGGTTAGGATCCATAGTTGCCTCTTAGGAATCAGTTGTATCTTAATTTAATCCAAGGGGCTGGCTTAGTGATGCAAAGAGATGATTTCTTCTTGCCACAATTGTTGTAGGCAGTTGCTTTGGCTTTCTCTTCTAGTACAAAGTTTCATTTTATAAGACTCTTATGGAAGCAAGAACCTTTGAGGATATATATTGGGATCTTTCTTAATCTTTTGGAGAGAATAAAATATTGCCTTAGGTTATCTTATATGTACTGGAAGCCATTATGTTCCAACAGAGTTAGGAAATTGTCCTTTTTAAATAAAATATCTTGCTTTGCTTTGTATTTTGACCATTTCATTTTTTTTAAAAAAATTGCCATAGGAAACTTATTTCTGATAATTCTCCAATTTGCTGTGCTTACTTTGAGTGGCTTTAGGGACAGAATGAAAAATAAATATGAAGATATATGAAATATTTTAAAAGATATGTTTTTACATGCATATTTGAAATTGAAGTGATGTTTACATATTTGTTTTTTAGTGCTTTCTGTGGATACTTCATAATACTTTGTTTTTCCTTATACAGGAAATGCTTCTACAGAGAGGAACGGGGTTTCTTTCAGTGTTCAGAATGGAGATGTGTGCCTTCATGATCTTGCTGGAAAACAGCATGTTTTTAATGAGAAAGAAGATTCCTGCAATGGTAAAAGCCGCATGGCTCTCAGAAGGACTTCAAAGTGGGGAAGCTTACACTTTATTGAGCAAATGTGATTCCATTTTTCTAAAATCAAAGCATGATGCTTGATGGTGTGAAATGTCCAATTTTACCTTTTACATAATGTGAGACATATGGAAATTAACTGATTTTATACTCAGCAACCTCTGGAGGAACATAAGCTAATTAAGGGCAATGGTTGCTATTGGAAGAAGAAACTGAGACATTATTGTGGTCTTTAGACATTTCTGATTTGGCTTCTTATCCTTCATTTTAAAAGAAGATTGGTCTTAATCAACACAGTAAGAATAAGACTCGTGTAAAAAAGTAGTTAATTTCCAGCTACATTTTAAAGAGACTAAGTTATCTTTGATCACATCCTAGAGAGCAACTGTTGACTTCAGTCTGTTGGCGATTTTAGTTGTGCATGCCTTTGTTGTATATAAGCTAAATTCTAGTGACCCCACATGTCAAAAATATTACTTTTACCTTTTTTGTATTTATTTTCTGTGTAAATTTATTCTTTTGTAGAATTGTGGTTTTGTCTTTTTGTCTAATGTGATAATGCAGAAAATCCTTACTGATTCAGTGAATTCTAAAAGCTCCTTTTGGAGATTATATGGGATGTGAAATACAGAAACTTCACTGAAATCAAGAAATAATGATACAGACAGACTGGGAAAAATGTAAGCAGACAGTGCCACAATTAACTCATACAGTGCCTTTGAGCAAGTTAGAAAAAGGTGCCCTCACTGGGCAGACAGAGCCATGGACTCATGGTTTGGCAAGCAGAGTGGGGGCCATATTTTCAGCCCCAGTCACCCTCTTGAGTACATGCTTATGCAAGGTATGACCTGTGCAACCTTAGGAGACATCCAATGTCAATACCCATCCCCAAACTTCATTCCTAATGATCACATTGTGGGATCTGCATCAAGATAAACGTTTAGCTTAATACCTTGGTTTCAGAGAGGGATGAAACTCTAATCTAGACCATGTCAAGAGGATTGCAGATATAGAGGAGATATATACACTGCCACTTCTCAAGTCCCTAGAGCCTTTCAGAAGAGATGAATAGAATAGGATTACTTTTTAAAAGATTATATATTGCTATTCTTTAAAAGACAACTGCATGGTACATTGATTGTTATGACTGGTACATTCTGGCCCAGCCAGATTTCTAATTATTTTTTAAAACATGTTGAGTCTTGAAGAGTGTATAGTGACAAGGGGGAGCAGCTACTTGGAACAAGAACTATCCTGTGATGCTGTTGTTTCTACATGTATCAAACCCTGATTGCTCCTAGTTATATAAGGTCTGTCCTACTTCCCGCCTACACCCACTTGAATAGTGCCTCAAGTATGTCCTTGTTAGGAATATTTCAAAACCCTTTAGTTAGGTCTTTCACTAAGGCTCCCTTGCATATATTTCAAGTGAATGTTGTATCCCAGACTAACCATAGTAATAATATGAGACATTTCTGTGATTGCTGGTTTCTTTGTAATATTTCTTCTCCAATTTATTTAATTGTATTTATGTGTTAAAATCAACAAAAATGTCAAAAATCAACTAAATAAATTTGCAGTTAAGTCCTAAGTTTGGTAACTTTCACAAAGAGAAACTATTGGCAATTTCTTTCCCCAGCGGCATGGCATGGAAATGGTAAGATATGCCTGGTGAAAGGCATATCTTTGGGGAAATAGCAAGTACTCTGGGACTGCGAATCAGAGTAAAGGTTGCCCTGCCTCATGAGATCAGCTTCTGAAGTCTCTTCTATTTTTATATTACTCTTTAAAGAGTTTCTCTTTATCATATGTTGCCATTCACCTGTAGACAGTACATGAGACCCAATTCAGATTCTATCCACATGTCCACTTCCTCAGCATCAAACAGTAGGATTTCAGAAAGGTGAGGACAGGACTTGGGAGGCTCTGGATTGCTGGTTAGCACGTGGGAGCCAAAAATGGGGGTGCTGGCTTCACCCAGACAAGAACTTTCTGAGCAATTTCTCCTCCCAAGCTCCTACAAAGAAGCCAAGTACTAAATGGATCAGGAAGAGGATGAGACACTCTAGATTTTGGAGGGGGTAAGACCTCAAGAATCACCCTCCAGAACCAGATTATGCAACCAAAGTGTATATAAAAGGAGGCTAAGCCCAGGATGGTGGTACACACCTGTAATATCAGTGCTTGGGAGACTAAAACAGGAGGATCGCAGGTTCGAGGACAGTTTCAGCAACTTGGTGAGGCCTTGTTTCAAATGAAAAATTAAAAGGGCCAGTGTGTAGCTCAGAGGTAGAATGGCTCTGGGTTCAATCCCTAGTACCAAATAAGAAACAAACAAACACAGAGGCACAATGTCCAGTGTCTTTTTGGTTCATTCCCCCCCCCCCCCTTTTTTCCTGTTATTTAGTTTAGACTGTGGTACTTAAGCCAAATTTTCTTATCTTTTTCTTTTTAGTTCAGAGGGTAACAGGGAAAGACAATGTTCCTGAGAAGTATCCTCCTTTGGGTTTAAAACTGATCCCACAATCTGATACTCTATTGTAAAAAGACAGAGGTAGGGCCAATATTAGGAGGCAGGGAGCATCCGAACAATGGTCAGTATTTGAAGTACTTCCTCAGAACACCGGAGAATTTTTTCCCCCCAAAACACGTTGTAATCATTAATTCCATACAGGAACTCTGTTCACTTCAATGAGCTATAGCATGATTGTTTTCACCAAAAAAGATAAAACTGCTCCACTTGGTGATTTGGGTTGTGTCTAACAAGCTTACCTTATGGGGCAAGTCAGTTTGTTGAAGACTGTTTCAATGAAGATTTAATTTACTGAATGACTAGTTCACCAAGTGGATTTGTTTGGTGTCATTCTGTCTCCATCACAGCACTGACAGATTATTCAGTTTGTGTTTGCCTCATCTCCTCTCTGTTGCAGCTGGAATCTAAAGGACAGGAAAACATGAGTGGGCATGAGAATATAATCTTATATGTGAAGAAATCTTATCACTGTATTATTCTGTCACCTCATTGTCTAGATACAGCATCAAGAAGTAAGGGAAGAGCTGGGTGTGGTGGTGCGTGCCTGTAGTCCCAGTATTTGGGAGGCTGAGACAGGAGGATTGCCAGTTTGAGTCTAGCTTCAGCAACTTAGTGAGATACTGTTTCAAAATAAATAAAATAGAGCTGGGGGTATAGCTCAGAGGTAGAATGCCCCTGGGTTCAATCCCCAGTACCAAAAAAAAAGAAAGTCAGACTTGATAAACATTGAGTATGTTTTCTTCCAGAATATATTCTTTATTCTTATTTTTTTCAGTGCTGTAGATCAAACCCCATACCTCATGCATGCTAGGCAAGTGTTCCACCACTGAGCTACATTCCCAGCCCCAGAATATGTTCTTTTAAATATATTTAATATCTTCCTTAACTGTGAAGAAATCTTAGGCTCCCTGATGTTTCCTCTCTTTACCTCTCAGTCTTACACCAGCTCATGAAATTGGAGCAGAGACAAATTCAACCTTCTTTAAAATGTTGTAATGAAAAACAAAATGATCCCCATCCAATAAAATGAAATTGTCATACGAATAACTAAATTTGATAAATTGGTTATTTTCAGCAAACAATTTACAATTGACCCTCTTCTTTGGGTCACAGATGGAGTGCTTTTCTTTAGAGTCAAAGATATGAACCCTCCAAGAGAAACATTTGTTGGTTTCCACTTTGGACTCAGATCTATAATATGGATTCCTAAACAGTACCCAATGTGAACAAAACCTTAATAAAAGAACAATCCCAGGTGTGTGTGTGTGTGTGTGTGTGTGTGTGTGTGTAGTAAGGGGAATGGAACCCATGGGTGTTGTCTCACTGAGCTACACTCACATCCCTTTATATTTTGATACAGAGTCTCACTAAGTTACCACATATTGGCCTCAAATCTCCTATCTGAGGCTCCCAAGTACTGGGATTACAGGCGTGGGCCATCCAAAAAAGGCCTGGCTCAATCTCAGCTTTTTTGTATGTGTGTGTGTGTGGTACTAGGGATAGAACCTATGGACATTCTACCTCTGAGCTACACCCCCAGCCAGATTTTATTTCTTAATTTCTTACTTGGAAATAGGGTCTCACTAAGTTGCAGAGGGCCTTGCTAAGTTGCCAAGGCTGGCTTTGAGCCTGCAATCCTCCTGTCTCAGCCTCCCAAGAACTGGGATTACAGGCATGCACCACCATGCCTGGTTTCTTTTTGTTTGTTTGGTTGGTTGTTTTTGGTACTGGCAGTTGAACTCAAGGGCATTCTACCTCTGAGCTACACCCCTAGTCCTATTTTTTATTCTATATATTAAAACAGGGTCTCACTAAGTTGCGGAGGGCCTCACTAAGTAGCCACGAACCTGCGGTCCTCCTGTCTCAGCCTCCCAAGTACTGGGATTACAAGCATGCACCACCATGCCCAGTTTACCATGCCCGGTTTTTATCTCAGCTTTTGATACAGAAGAATACATGAAAATTCTAGTAAGAGTACATATAAAGATTCCAAAAGGGGTCTTGTTTTAGTTACCCCCTAGATCTTAGCAAAAAATATTTTTTAAAAAGCATTAGAACTAATGAGTGGTTAGGGGCTTTGGTTGTGTGACAAGTAAAGCCATAGATTTATGTTCTAGAATACTGGACCCAACTGAGCAGGTCTGATTTTCACTCACTCATTCAATCAACATTAATTGAGCCTCAACCACATGCTCAACACTATATTAGACATGGAAGGAAATATCAGATTGTTTCAATGAGTAATTTATAACCCAGTTAGAAAAACATGCCTCATCCACACTTAAAAACAAATAACAATAGTTGGCAATACATTATTGCCAAATGATGGTGAAAACAGTTATAATTTAAATGTTTTTCTGAGCCAGACATGTGCTAAATGCTCTTGATTTTCAGTCACCCTGAGAAGTAAATATCTCCATCTTGCACACAAGTACATTGAAGTTCAAATAGCTAAAACAGCTTGCCAAAGGTCATAACTCTTATATATGGCAGAACTGGAATTTGAACTGACTCCAAGTCCTAAGCTCTTACTAAAGAAATGAATGTAAGAATTTAGGGGATAGGAGGACTAATTGGAGAGAGAGGTTGAGGGGGCCCTTAAGAGACAAAGAATAGACTTCAGGGTCAAGAATACAGACTGCATGGAGACTAGCAAAGAGCTTGCGGAAACAATGGTCACATAAGCCTAGCTGGCCAGTGATATTCATATGTGAGCCAGATTTTGGTGGACAATGAATACTAAGCCAAAGACTGTGGGCTGTAGGTAGTTATTTGCCACGAGAAACTAAGGAACGACAAGTTTCAAGTCGCGGTCCTGTAGATGAACTACGACCCTGGCCCGGGGAGAGGCGCCCAGGTGGCTAGGGAAGGAGTCCTAGGGAATGCAGTCTCAGCATCCCACTTTCCCTACAAAGCTGGGTCTCACAACAGATTCTGCCCGGAGGCGAGGGCGTGGCTACGGCGTCTGTCAGCGGAGGTCGAGTGGGGTTGGCGGCAGGCTCAGGGCCTTCCTCACTGCTGCTTCTTCTAGATAACTTGTCCCCCGCCTAGAGCCAGCTTCTCCGCTGTTCCCGCTGTTCCCCTTTTTATCCTCACCCCTCAGGCCGCGACTCCCCGCTTTCCATTTCAAGGAGGGGGCGGGGCCAGGGGCGGGGCTGTACGCTCATCTCTGGGCGGAGGGTGCGATCCCCTCACCCGTCCCCCCAGAGGCTGACACTCTCCGCGTTCCGTTCCACGGAGGAGGCGGGGCCATGGGCGGGGCTACGGGCGGGGCTGTGCGCTCATCTCTGGGCGCGGAGGGTGCGAGTCCTTTACCGGTCCCCCGTAGGGCAGGCTGCGCGGTAGGATCTGGTCCGGGAAGCGGGTCCCGGTCACTCGTGGGCCTGTTTCTCCTGCCTAGACTGGGGTTGTCGGCTGGCTGGGGAATGAAGGGGTACAGGGAAGCAACTTAGTTCCCGCCCCGGGCCGGCCCCTTTTCCCTCCCCTTCGGGCGGAGACTTGGTGAGTTCCACTCCGCGGCCGGGACAGGGCAGAGGCCGAGACGTGCCCGGGTGGGCTCCTGGCAACCAGGGTCAGCGGGCTTGTTTCTCCCTTCCCGGGCCTTCCTCTTGACCTCCTGAAGACAGTAGAGGCTCGGCAGGAGAGCCTTCTCCTCAAGCCTGGTACCCTGTTCCCGGCTTTTCCTGCGCGGCCCTCTGAGCGACAAGGGCCCGGCCGAGGCGGGGCTGCCATAGAGCCAGCCCCCGTCTCCGCCCCCGCGCCGCCCAGCCGGGAGAAACTCTGGTTGGCTTGCTTTCCAATCATACTTTGTTTCTATCGTTTTGAAAAGTCCCAACATCCTCCCGCCCATCCCCATCCCCATCCCCATCCCTATCCCCAGAACTGACTGAAGCCGTGTTCGGGAACTAGGCCCATTAGACTGTGGCAACCCCGGCGGCGCAGCCGGTGAGCATCGGGAAGATGCGGAGTAGAAGCAATTCTGGGGTCCGTCTGGACGGGTATGCGAGGCTGGTGCAGCAAACCATCCTGTGTTACCAGGTAAGGGGGAACCACCCCGAGGGAACTCCCTGAAGTGCCCTTTCCTGTTACTTATTCTCCTCTCCAGGCCTCTGCCCCCCCCTTTATGACCTGAGAGTGCCCAGTTAAAAGGTTTCCTATTTGAATCCAGTCCTTGCTCGCCAGCGATTACCTCCCCATTACCATCCCCATTCTATTTACGTGTAAGAGGACCAAACAACTGCTGTGGCCACTCTACGAAAATCTTTGACCATTGTTTAGGATCGAAGACAGAATAAGCCCCCTCACTATCCTGGCTACAAAATGTCATATTTTTGTATTGATTCTGCTTCTTTTGGATGAGAGAAGAGGTGTGTGTAGGCTAGAGCACACTGAATGAGAACAGGGAACTCTGGGCTGTGGGGATTGCAAACTGGAGTGAAGAAGCTTCTGAGGTTTGCACGTGACTCTGGGGTATGGGTGACTGCTACTGTCTCTCCGAAGAGTTACATTGTTAGAGACCCACCTGGGAGGGCCAGAGGGCCTACTCTGTTTACTACTTTTCAGGTAAGAAAACTACTGGGCCAGAAAGGTTACTGCATGTGGCAGGGTCAGATCCAGAGGCAGGACTCTCAAGTTCAAGGAGTCTTGTGAAGCTGCTCATATTGTGAGGTATGAATATGCTTGCTGTGCTTTGTATTACTGGACTAAAGTTATGTGCAGATCCTTAATGCAAGACTGCTGAACTATTTTTATTCCTAGTGAAGACAGCAGCTATATTACTTGCCCTCAACAGCAACTATTTTTAGGACCTTCAGAGTCAAAGAAGGAAGTGGTATTCGGTGGTTAGAGGCCTGCCTGAAGGTTGGGAGCCATTGTTACCCCAAAGCCACTGAACATTTTTTCTTTCTTAGCTAATTTTCTAGCCTTGGTTCCTCATTCAGGCTATATTTATTTTATACCCATTATATGCAAGGCATTGTATAGAGTACTGGGCTTGCCAATAAATAAATAAATGGTTGTAGTGTAATTACATTTATGCATAGGGCATAGGTTGAGTCCTTTATCTGAAACTCTTCAAGTTAGATGTGGTTTGCAAGTCAGAAGTGTTTGGATTTTAGAAAGGGAGTATGTATATACTATAGTTTCTATAATAACTGTAGTGGAATCTGGGCAACACCCCTTAATTGCATATATTATTATTTCTACATCAGGATGTGAATATTCACACTGAGCGGAATAGGTGAAGACTGAAGAGTTTTGCGTTAGTTCAGGTCTTTTTTCTGCCAAACGAGTTTGTTGCAAACTTACAAAAGGCTTTCAATTTCCAGAGCTATATTGGCTTTTGAGATTGCACATGAAGGATTGTGGTCTTTATTTGAGGATTTGGGGAAGGATCCTTAACCCAATTTTGAGGGAGCAGGAGAAGAGTCCTGCAAGATATGATATTCAGGTTGAGAGCTAAGGAGTAGGCAGATAAAGGGGGGGTTACTATTTGCCCTTCTTTTTGGAATGTATTATAATTACATATACAAAGTATTTTAAAGTCCTAGTTGAAAGGCTTTTCCCTTCATTTTATGATGGAAGGGGCTACATGGGGACCTCATGAAGCTTAGTTTTCACATCAGACGTGGGTTTGAATCCCCAGCTCTGCCTTTAATGACATGTGTAACCTCTATTTATCCTTTCTGAGTCCATGCCCTCATTTATAAAACATGCATATTAATACCTGCTTCAACTGAATTATTTTAAAGAAAAAATGGTGCCTAGTAACTGGCCTGGCACATTGTGGGCATCCAGTAAATAGTGGGTGCTCTTAATGGTGTTAATGACTTTGATATAGACCACACATTAGTAGTCAGTGGTCCTCACATAACTGCTATGGCCCATGATGCTCCTTTTCCTGAAGGGCCTCACATATCTGCTAATTGCATTCTGATCCTTGAACATAATTGTGTCTCCCCATTGATGGAGTGAGACTCTAAGTATAGAGATCTAATAAGTTTTGTTTGTTTGTTTTTTAACAAGAAGCATCCCAGGTGCATGGAAGGTATCTATCTATCAATCCTTATAAAATACTTCTTTTTTATTGGTGCTTTGTAATACATCGTGATGAAGTTCAGAGTGATAGAGGCATACAAGCACACAGCACTCTTTGAGCCCTTCCCCAGTTCCCACTCCACTCCCTCTCCCTCCCAACCTTCCCATGCATGACACTGTGATTGGCATTGATAAATTTGTGTATGTACATCATGTTTACTTAAGCGTTTCCCTCTTCATGTCTTCCTTCCCTCTCCTGCCTTCCTCATTCAGATCCCTTCCCTCACTCCACTGACGTTTCTCCTCCTTTGTCTGGAATCCTTCCTGTGTCCCAATTTCTCCCTAGCTTTCACATATGAGGTGAAACATCCAACTTTCACTTTCTGTAACTGGCTAATCTCACTTAGCATAATATTCTCCAGTTCCATCCATTTCCCTGCAAATGACATAATTTTGTTTTTCTTTATGGTTGTGTAGAATTCCATTGTGTGTATATCCCATAATTTTGTAATCCAGTCATCTGCTAATGGATACCTAAGCTGATATAAAATACTTATTACAGGTTATGAGTCATCCTGATGATCCAGCTTTTGGTCCAGGTTTGCCTCCCTTTAGGAGCAAAAGAACTGTCTTCTCACTAAAGCAAATATGCAGGGTTGGACTTTCCTCCCCAACATTTTAATGATTAATGAAAAGTTGTCTGAGCCTTTAGTTGTATTTATTTTGGTGGTAGTTGGTAAGAAATCCTTGCATTTGCCCTCTTTTCACCTTCCTGGCTGTATCATCAAACTCTTCTGGCTAACCAGAATACTCTGAGCACAGTTCTGCTGGAAAATTCCATGAATCGACATGTGCAAAATTGCACACTTTCCCATCTAACCCTACCCTGCACCCATCCCACTCAAATTTGTAGTCTTTAAACAAGATCCTGACACATTTAGGGTCTTGTTATCTTCTCTTAGTGAATTTAGGCAGGTCACTTATGTTATATATAGATTTTACCACCATAAAATGAATGAATTCTAAAGTTTGTACTATTTCCCCATCTTTTGTAGATATGTGCAGGTGTTTATGAGGTATTTTTCAATGTCAGATAATAAAAACTCTGAACTCTGTTTCTGATTTGCTTATTAAATTGAAAACAATTTATATTGGTTTCATTGGTTAAAAAATCATGCCATGATAAATATATCAACCTGATCATTATTCTTCCCTTAAAGTTGATAGTTTGTTTGTTCATATTAACTAATATGTTAACTTACTATTTTCCCTGTATCTATGAAAGAAGAGAACTTTTCCATTAGTCATTTACAAAATATATCTGCTGCTAAATATTATTTGAATCTTTGAGGCAAAGAAGGAAAGAGCTATATGTATTAAAGGATACTTTTGCAGGCTTAATTTTACACATATATACTTGGGGAGTATTTTCAAAATACTTTAACCTAGGCACAGTAGCACTCATTTGTTTTTTTTTTAACATTGCCAATAACTTTTATAATTGTAATTTCATTACAAAAATAATTTAAAAATAGAAATACAAAGGCACAAAATAAAGTTAAAATAGATCAAAATGTTTTTATAGGGTTTTTCCTCATTGGCATACATATTATTTTAACATAGTTTGGACAATGATATATATTTTTAATAGGACTTATATTAGTTACAGGGTTTTTTTTGAGATTATAACTAATACTGTGATAAACATTTTTGCATGGAAGTATTTGTCAGAGTTCTTTACTATTTTTGCTGGGAATAAATTCATAGAAGAGGAATAAATAGATCAAAGAGTTTCCACTTATTAAAGTTCTTAATACATGTTGCCAAGATACTTCCAGAAAAGTTGAGTAGCACTCATTTGTAATCAAAGCTATTTGGGAGGCCGAGACAGGAGGATGACAAGTTAGAGGCCAGCCTGGGTGATTTAGTGAGATCTTGTCTCAAAAAATACAATTAAAAAAAATACAATTTAATTGTTTAAATACAATTAAAATACATGGCTGTAGTTCCAGTATTTGGGAGGCTGAGACAGAAGAATTGCAGGTTTTAGGCCAGCCTTAGCAATTTAGTGAGGCCCTCAACCACCTAGCAAAATCCTGTTTTTTCAAAATTAAAAATAAAATAGGACTGGGAGTATAGCTCAGAGGTATAATTCTTCTGGGTTTAACCTCCAGTAACAAACAAACAATAAAATGGGCTAGGAATGTAGCTTAGTGGTCAACAGGGCTGGGGATGTATCTCAGTGGTAGAGTGTTTGCCTAGCAAGACCCTGGGTTCAATCTCCAGTACTTTAAAAAAAAGTTGACTTAAAAATAAATTTCTAGATTTATTTTTACTCATATTTTTAAAGGCTGGGTACATTTCTTCAGTAACAGCTGTTTAAAAGTTCCTTAGTAAAAGTGTTAACTATGAAGTAGTAATAAGAGAATGTGGATCAGAGCTAGGCATGGCAGCACACACCTGTAATCTCAGTATTTGGGAGGCTGAGACAGGAAGATAACAGATTTTAGGCTAGCCTTAGCAACTTAGTGAGATCCTGTTTCAAAATAAAAAATAAAAATAAAAAGAGATGGGGATGTAGCTCCATAGTAGGATGCCTCTGGGTTTAATCCTCAGGAGAAAGAAAGAGATAGAGATAGAGATAGAGATAGAGATAGAGATGAAAGATGAAAGATGAGAGAGAGAGAGAGAGAGAGAGAGAGAGAGAGAGAGAGGAAGAAGAAGAAGAAGAAGAGGAGAAGGAGGAGGAGGAGGAAAAAAGGAAAGAAGAAGGAAGAGGAGGAGGGGAGGGAGGGAGGGAAGGAGGGGGATAAATGGAGAGGGAGAGGGAGAGGGAGAGGGGAGAGGGGTGAATATGGATCAGAAAGAAAAATATTGGTGAAAGAGATGTTCATTGTAACTGCAGATTACTGAGTATAATAAAACAGATAATTAAGGAGATGAGGCAGTAACTAAATATTGCTATTTAATAGCAATGGAATTTAAAATGAGAATGGCAGAATAAATAAAACATGGAATATAGGACAAATAGTAACAGGAATAAAGACTAATTTGGGGTAGGGTTTTAAAAAAAGATATAATTATATAATCCATTTATCTCTTGATGGACACCTGGGTTGGTTCCCTAATTTGGCTACTATGAATTGTGCTGCTCTAAACATAAATGTGCATGTATTACTATAATATTCTGATTTCAGTCTCTTTGGAATGACACTCAGGAGTGGTAAATCTGGATTCTATGGTGTATCCATTCCCAGTTTTCTGAGGAATCTCCACACTGCTCTCCATAGTGGCTCCACTAATTTGCAATTCCACCAACAGTGTAGAAGAGTTCCTATTTCCCCATAGCCTCACCAGCATTTATTGTTGATTGACTTCTTGATGGTTGCCATTCTAATTGGAGTTAGATGGAATCTTAGTGTAGTTTTAATTTGCATCTCCCTGATTGCTAATGATGTTGAACATTTTGTTTTCATGTATGCATCGGTCATTTGTATTTTTTTCTTTGGGGAAGTGTCTATTTAGTTCAATTGCATATTTCTTAATTAGGTTATTTGTTTTTTTAGTGTTAAGTCTTTTAGTCCTCTATCAGATGAATAACTGGCAAAGACCTCTCATTCTGTAGGCTCTTTCAATTTTTTATAGTTTCCTTTGATGAGCAGACACTTTTTAGTTTAATGCCATCCCATTTATTCTTGTTTTAATTTCTTGGGCTTTGGGGGTCTTATTAAAGAATTTTCTACCTGTGCCTATATGTTGGAGTGTTGAACCTGTGCCATCCTCTAGTAATTTCAAAGTCTCTTGTCTAATTCCCAGGCCTTTGATCCATCTTGAGTTGACTCTTGTGACACAACCAATACAGAGATCTTATGTTTCAACCTTACAAGTTATTTTTCGAGAATGATGAAAAATTTGATTATAAGGAAAATCTCAAGACTGAAGAATCAACTTTAGGCATTCCACATTATCCAGCCAAAATGTAAGAAAATTAGAGAACAATAACATGGCTATTAAAGCCTCCCCAAATACGTTTGGAAACTTAGCAAACCCACTTGTAAATATGTCATGGATTAAAAAAGAAATTATAATGGAAATAATGAAATAGAACTGAATGATGATGACAAAAGTGTCCCAAATTTAAAAAAAAAAACATTAAAGGGGGTTTAAAGTGAAATATATATCCTTAAATGTATACGTTAGAAAAGCAGAAATATTTCAAAATTAATGAACTAAGATTGAGAAAAGGGCAACAGAGTACAATCAAGAAAATAATGATAGGATCAACAATTAATGTAATATAAGACAAATAATAAAAGTTGACAAGTCAGGCATGGTGATACATGCCTGTATTCCCAGCTACCGTGGAGGTTGATCCAGAAGGATGCAAGTTTGAAACAAGTTGGACAACTTAGCAAGACCTGTTTCAAAATAAAAAAATAATAAAAGTTGAGGGATGTAGTTCAGTGGTAGAGCACCCCTGGGTTCTATCCCTATTACTACTAAATACAATAAAACAAAAAGACCTGAGGATATAGCTCAGTGGTAGAGTGCCCTCGGTTCAATCCCTAGTAAGACAAAAAAAATCAGCAAAACCAAAAGCTGTTTTTTTATAAGACTAATAAATAGGCAAACGTCTGGCAGGGTTGGTGAGGGATGAGAGGAGGAGAGGAGGAACAAAGATACAAATAAGCAAAATTAAGAACGAAAATTAAAAATTATTATCAATAATTTTTGGCAGTAAATTTGAAAACACAGTTTTCAGAAAAAACTTACCAGTATTAACTAAAAAAAAATTCTGGGGGTAGACCTATATCAATTAAAGAAATGGAATGACTAAAAAAAATCCTAGTCTCATTTTGATTTGCATTTCTCTAATTGGTAACAATATTGAACATTTCTTCATATTGGAGGGGAAGTAGCAAGATGGTATTAGGAGGGAACCATACCAAGGGATGCTGTGTGCATATATGAATCTTTGATTTTGAATCTCACTACGATGTATAATTATATTGCACAAATAAATTTTTATTTATTTATTTTTTTGGCAGTACTATAGATTGAACCCAGGGGCATTCTACCTCCAAGCTATCCCCCCAGTCCTATTTTTTATTCTTTATTTTGAAACAGGGTCTCACTAAGTTGCAGAGGGCCTCACTAAGAAGCTGAGGCTGGCCTCGAACCCGGATCCTCCAGTCTCATCCTCCCAAGTATTGGGATTACAAGTGTGCACCACCACGCCAGGCTATTTACTTATTTTTAAGAGATAGGTTCTGGCTATGTTGCCCAGGCTGTCCCCAAACTCCCAGGCTCAAGTGATCCTTATGTATCAGCCTCCCAAGTAGCTGGGAATACAGGTGCATGCTACTATGCCCAGCTTGTCACTTACATTTAGATATGACTCTATTAATTAGTAAAGTAAATGCCACGTCTTTCCCACAAAAAGTAAGGAGAACATAATTAATGTTAATAAAATGTCTAGAGATGTGATTCTTTGTGTGTAGGGGGGTGGTACTAGGTATTGAACCCAGGGACATTCTACCTCTGAGTTACAACCCTAGAGGGGGAAATGCTAATAAACAGCAAGAGAAAGACATCATTGGAAGGTGAGAATCATAATGAGGTTCAAAGTGATACAAACATACATACATACCTTAAAAGACAAGGAATGCAACTACCATATGACCCAGCTCTAATACTCCTAGGTATCTTTCCTAAGCTCACATTTTCATGATGATTTTTTGAATCACCTGAAGTTACACACCAATTTTTTTTTCTTTGGGCACTGGGGATTGAACCCAGGGGCATTCTGCCTCCAAGCTACACCCCCAGCCCCATTCTTTTATTCTTTATTTTGAAACCGGGTCTCACTAAGTTGAGGAGTGCCTCACTAGGCAGCTGGGGCTGGCCGCGAACCCAGATCCTCCAGTCTCAGCCTCTATATACCAAATTTTAAAAAGTTTATCTTTTAAATTAATATAAAAAGAGTTATACAACTGTAGTGTCAAGTATAGATGCAATCATCTTAAAATAAATGATATTAAAATGTTTGCTTTAAAAGGCATGTTAAGTACAAAATATTGCCCTTCCACACTTCCCTTTAATAATTTAAAAGGTATTTTCTAGAGCAAAATTGAAGTACAACAAATGAATTTAACTGTTTGTAATAATATTTTTCACTTTCTATTTTTTGCTCTTACCAACATGGGTGGTGGTGGTGAGTAATCATGTATTTTCAACATTTATCCTAGTATCTTTGAGTATTTCATTGAATAATTGAACTGCACTTTCCTTCCTTGGAACTAAGCAAGATGGTGATACACACTTTGTGATTAAAAAAAAAAAAAGAAGAAGAAGACCAAGGGTTGGAGTTGGTATGAGGCTTCTGAACTTCTGAACTCTGTTGCCATGGAACACAGGAAAGGGAATTGATGGTCTGGGGACCTCAAGAGGCTTCATATAGGAGGAAGTGTGAGCGTGTGCACAGGACCTGAAGTGGGAAAAACACTGGGATGGGTTTTGGGGAAAGCTAATTAGGCAATTAGGCTGGCTGTGACAGGAAGAGCCAGCACATAATCCTTGGATGGCAATCTAAGTAATTTAGATTCTATCTGGTTGGCATTGGAGAATTCTAAGAAGGACAGCAAAGTCTTAAAGGCTCTAGGTCTTTTTGTGTCCACCTTTTGTGGAAGATATACTGGAAGGAGCCAGTAGAGATAGGAAGAACAGTAAGCGATTCCAGTTTTCTTGTGGAATAGATGTAGGGAAAAGAAGGAATGTGTACTCTCTGTGTCATTTCTGGTGAATAGATGACAACATTCATCTCTGGGACCCCCAGCTATTAAATTATAAATTGCTAAACATCAGTAGTTTTGTGCTACCATTAAGCATACATATTTTACCTTAGAATTACCTCAGATAACAATGAACAATTGCATTGCCTTGCATTGGTGAGGCAATCTTGCCTTAATATTAATAATATCAAATAAATGTTTTATGGTGTCTAGTTCACCATGGCCATATAAGCACTTATCATTATATTTGTCAGGATTCTTCCAGTTGCAAATGGCAGAAACTCAACTCAAATGGCCTCTAAGCACAAAAGAGAATTTATTTCTCAAAAAACTGAAAAGTTTAAGAGATTGTTCTAGATTCAAGAACTGCTGGATTCTGGAACTCAGATGATCAACTATGTCTTTGACTCAGAGTGAGTTTTATTCTCTAGCAAGCTCATCCCTTGTGGTGGCAGAGGTGGCCTCTTAGCAGGTCCAGGTTGTAGTCTTCCAAAGTGGTGGCCTGTGCAGAAAAGATTTTTTGTTGTTGTTGTTTTTGTTTTGTTTTTCTGTAGTGGCTCCAGTGAAAGACCTGACTGAGAATTTCTCTCAGTTCATCTTGGGTCTGTTCCCATCCCCAAACTGGGCCAGGGTTAGCCAAGCTTGAGTCACATGTCTTCCCTGCAGCTGGGGCCAGGGCCAGGGCACAGGCAGTGATGGGCTCAGCCCCAACACACCCACACTGAGTCAGAAAAGGAGGGGAATTACAGGTGATTACCAAAAAAGAATGAACAATTATAGGACAGGCAGAGGTAACATTTCCATGGGGGTAGATTATCAGCTTATCACCCCTTTTTCAGAAAAATAATTCAATGCTCCCCTGGACATTTATACCATGTCCTTATTTTTATTCAATGCCTCCCAATTCCACTCGATACTACTACCACCACCACCACCCACCATGGATCATCTAGCCCCTCTCCAGGGATAGTATCGAGGATTTGGAGAATCTATAGTGTAAGGGAACACATGGTCTACAATCTGCTTTGAACTCTTCTTTTTATAAAAAGGGAAATCACGGCCCAGAAAAGTTAAATAATTTACCTAATATAATATAGCTAGCAAGTGACAGAGCAGAGATTGAACCCAGGGGTGCTTTACATAGAGCTGGATCCATATGCTTAACTATTGTCCACTGTGTCTCCTGTGTGGAATGGACCTCTGAGTCCTTCTGCCTAAATAATACCAGAGACAGAACCCACATTACCTTCAACCCTGTCTGTTCTGTTTAGGACAGTCTTAGGAAGTGCTTATATTGAGTTGAGATCTCAAGAGATCAGTAACAGAAAAACTCAAATCCCTCTTGTAGAGCACAACCTTTCAGCAACTTGAGTTAGCTAACTCGACCTCTCCCAAGCCTTCTCTGAAGACCCATTTTCTTCCCCTGTCCCCATGAGACTTGGCTCTGAGTCTGTTCATTGCCTTCATCATCCTCCTATGGGTATGCCCTCCTATCATAGATTCCAAGACTTATTGGTTTACTGCCCACTTTTCAGAAAAAAAATACTCATCTCTCCCTCCCTGAGCACTTCCACCATCCCTTTCTACCCCCTTATTTTTATTCAGTGCCCACCAATTGCACCAGAGGCTGCTGTTGTCACCCTTACCCTCAACCAATCTAGCACCCTTCCCCCAGGGATGATATCACTGACTTTGGGAATTTATGCTCTAGGTAGTGAATGTCCTTTTTAAAACATGATGTTTGGCAAAATATACCAGATATGCTCTGCTAGACTGGTATTTCAGTGGGACTCTATTCTCTTTCTCTGAAAACTTTTTTAAAAAATTTTTTTGTGGTGCTAGGGATAAAACCTAGGGCTTTACATGTGCTAGTCAAGTGCTCTGTCACTGAGCTACACTCCCAATCCCTCTACTTTATTAACAAAGCCTTTGCTCTGTGACATGTGGTACTCATGCTGTTGGTGGTAGGTTGCTGTTAAAACTTTTGGTCAGTGTTTTACAATTTAACTTGCTTGTACCTGAGTCAAGGCAGGCTGCAGCTGGATCGCAGGGCAGCTTCTGTGATAGGGGGTTTGGAAAAGAAAGTAGTCTCTGTGTAAAAATTGGTTGAGGTCCCGGGGGCGGGATATATGTATAAAGGGAGCTGAGTCAACTCAAGTGTAGAAGTGATGGCCAATAAAGTTAGTTCAGCAAACATTTATTAAACATGTGAGCCCAATAAATAAATCCTTGTTGAGTTTCTTATAGTTTGTTTCTGTCTGTTGCCCAAGTCCACAAGTGTCCTGTTCTTGTGTTGGCTCAGTATCTACATTGCAGCCCTTACCACCCCTCCCTTCACTGGCACACTCCCTTTAAGGAGTGGAGCAGGTCACCATTTCAGCATATCTGCCCTCTTCTGTGGTTAAACTCTCCCCCATCCCGTGCTTGCTTTGACAATCATATTTGTATCGCCACCAACCAAGATGATTGTGTAAATATTGTTTCTCAAGCTTATATGATGAAGACTTTAGTATTTTGTTTTCATTTTATAAGTAGAAAATTAGAACCCTGAATATATGTTTTAGAAGTATGCATACATAACCATAGAGAGTCATGTATTCTGTTTTCTCTGGTTACCCTCCACAGTCTTCCTGCCCCCACTTAAATTTATTGCCTTAACTTCTGCTTCCTTAACCTTCACCTCTGTCCTGTGAGGTTACTGTTCTCTATTTCACCTATCTCATATGAATTGAGCAATACACCGTTTCCTATGCTTGAATAAACTCCCCTGTTTTGCCCACTTTTCTACATAATAATAAGACTTTAGCTCCTGCTTGAGTAATTCCCAGGGTTCAGGCTGTGCATGTCTAATTTACTGCTTCAGGGTTGCCTGGAGAAAGACTGAACAAAAAATGTGCAAAATAATAAAACAAGCTCTCTTAAATGGCAGATTACTTCTATGAGCTATGAATAATATTGATATATAGATAGAAAGTATTCATCCTTTTAAGTATCTTTGAAAAGGTATTTCATGCTATAAATCAGTAATAATATAACCTTTATTATACATTTGTTTATTCAGTAGCCATCTAGGCTAGGACTGGGGTTAGAATCATAAACAAAAAAGATAGAAGGAAGCTTATAGTAGCGGAATAATGCTTAGGATTGGACCAGAAAGATATCTCATGATCATGGATCAGAAGATTCAGTATGGTTGAGATGACAGTATTCCCCCCAAATGAGTCTACAATCGTGGGATTCAGATAGAGGTTCATTTTCTTGTCTATGTATGTCCAGTTATCCCAATGGTATTTTTAAGGTACTGGGTATTGAACCCGGGGGGGGGGTCTAACTCTGAGCTACACCCCAGTCCTTTTTATTTTTGAAACAGGGCCTCACTACATTACTGCATGCTGATCTTGAACTTGCAATCCTACTGTCTCAGTCTCCCAAGTACAGGGATTATAATCATGTGCCTGATTACAATACTATTTGTTTAAAAGGCTTTTCTTTCTCCCTTGGATTGTCTTTGGACCTTTTTTTTTTTTTTTTTTTTTTTGCGGTACTGGGGACTGAACTCAGGGGCATTCTACTCCGAGCTATCCTCCCAGCCCTATTTTGTATTCTTTATTTTGAAACTGGGTCTCACTAGGTTGCGGAGTGCCTCACTAGGTAGCTGAAGCTGGCCTCGAACCCAGATCCTCCGGACTCAGCCTCCCGAATGCTGGGATTACAAGCGTGCGCCACCACACCTGGCTGGACCTTTTTCAAGAATCTGATTGTCATATTTGTGTAGATCTATTTCTGGGCTCAATTCTGATCCACCCATTTATGTATTTTTTTTTTTTTGCCTCTTGTTAGATTCATACACATTTAGGACTATTCTATCTTTGTGGTGAACTGACTCTCATGGTTAGCTGTCTTTCTTCCCCTCTGTCAGTGATTGGCAATGTTTTTATATAAAGGCTGGTTCTTCCCATAGCCTGGTTTTTAGAGGGAAGATAACATTGGATCCAAACCACAACTGAACAGGTATGAATTAGAAATCAACATTTGTTGTTAGAAGCTACTGAGATTTTAGTGTTATCTGTTACCAGAACCATAGAGGCAAAACCCTGGGCCCAGTCTATTCTAGGAGTTCAGGCCCTGCTCTTTAAACAAACACAAGCTAAAGAGGATACTTTCCCTAGATTAGAAACTGAGAAATGTTGGAAAAGATGACTAGACTTATAGGATAGTCTGCCTAGTTATTGAGTCTTTGTCCTCAATGAAACATAATTTATATGAGACTCATCTGTCCCAGGCCTCTTATAGAGTTTAAGACTATACCTGTCAGTCACAGAGCAGGGATGTGCTATCTCCATAAGACTGTACTGTATTGCCTACTTAGCCCTTTTTTTGGGGGGGGGTGATACTGAGGACATCCCAGCGTTTTCATTTGTTTTTTTTTTTTAAACAAGCTGTTGCTACTTTGCGTAGGGGCTCACTAAGTTGCTAAGGCTGCCCTCTAACCTGTGATCTTCCTGTCTCAGCCTCCCTAGTACTGAGATTATAGGCATGTACCACCATACCCAGCAGGTTATCTTTCTCTGCAGATAGAAATAGTGAAATAGTACTTGGTTAAAAAAAAACTAAAACATAGCTCCCAAAACAAGTCTAGTGCCTCTTTCCACAATAAAAGAATAAATAGATGCTTAAATGCATGAGTAGTCAAAGAAATAAAAATTTCAAAATAAAGATGGTGATGACCCATCAAACTGATGAAGAATATTTTGAAAAAATATTGAAAGCTTACTGACAAGGATAGCTGATATTTATTATAATTGAAAGTATATATGCACATGACCTGTCAACCCAACAATCCCATTTTGGATTTTATTCCGTACAAATAAAAGCACCATTGAAAAGAGCTTATCTTAAGCTAGGCATAGTGGCACATGCCTGCAATCCCAGTTCTTGGGAGGCTGAGACAAGAGGATTACAGGTTTGAGGACAGCCTCATCAACATTATGAAACTTTCAGCAACCTAGTGAGGCCCTGTTTCAAAATAAAAGTAAAATAGGGCTGAAGGTATCGCTTGGAGGGTAGAATACCCCTGATTTCAATTCCCAGTACCATACACACACACAAAAAGATATTGTTATACAGATATCTATGGTATTTTTGTAGTGGAAAAAATAAATATTAACCCTGAAAAATAAATGAATGCCCATCATAAGCATAAATGACTGGACTCATGAAGTTCTGTTACATGAGAAATGCCAGGTGATCAGAGATCCTATCATATATGTAATATCTCAATATATGTGATTTAGTATATAATATTTGACTTTAGCAGCACAGAGAAAAAGACATGGACAAATAAACAACATTGTTACGTGAGCTATTTATAGAATTATCAATATGAGGGGAGAAGGGAACAAGTAGAAAAGAGCAGAGAAAAGGACATCTGAAAAAGATATATGATTATAGTTATACATTTTATAATGTTATACATGGGTGTAAACATAACTACTTTGTAAAGATTGGAAAGCAATGTTTTTATTTATTTATTTATTTATTTATTTATTTATTTATTTATTTATTTATTGGTACTGGAAACTGAACCCAGGGGCAGTCTACCTCCAAACTACACCCCTCTATCCCTGTTTTATTTTTATTTTTAAACAGGGTCTCGCTAGGTTGCTGAGTATCTCACTACTTGCTGAGGCTGTCCTTGAACCTGTGATACTCCTGTCTCAGTCCTCCCAAGTAGTAGGATTATAAGTGTGCTCTACCACGCCTGGCTGAAAGCAATGTACTATTAACAAAATCATATCTGAAACCATAGGCTTAGGCTGGATAAGCCTACCTACCTTCTTCCTGTGGTCTGCATTTTCCTATGTTCAGCCTTCTGTCTGCCTGCCTGTTACATATTAATGTAAACCCAAGACCTCAGAGATCTAAAGGGATGGACCTGTTTGAGTGGTTCACAAGAAGAGATGAGAGTTCAGATGATGCAGCACAATCTATCTCCAAGTAGGAGGAATAATTCAAAGACAAAACCCCCGGGTCATCTTTATTGGAAGGGACAGCTGACTGGGAGTGACAGAGTATCTTCCAGTCTGTGGTCATTTCAGTTTTTATGAATCACATCAAAATAGAACCACCCACATCTTCTTGCAACACAATTTATCATTTTTATGAATTTAAAGAGAGAAGCAAGTCATAAAGTAAGCATTCCTTTTGCTGAGTGTAATAGCACCCTAATTTTACATGGCTTATGTATGCATAGTTTTGACTATGGAGATCCCCTGAAACACCCAGACTACTCCTCTGTAGTTGATCGAGGAGGATAGACAGTCTAGTCTTGGGTGGGGATGAACTAATCCACTCCATCAGTTAAGCCCAAACTAAAGGATGAACGTGATGACTTTCAGTTAACAGGACAGTGACGTTTCATAATCCAAACCACGCTTGGCACTGTGTTAAAGTGGTCACTGCTGTGTCATCAGAAGATTGTTTGTCTTAGTGGACTCACAGTTGGTGGGGATACCCAGAAGGGGTTGAGTTCTAACGCTGAATCTCCTGATGATTTCCTGTCCCAGGCTTACCTAATAGGTCTCAGAACAGATAAAGATGCATATATTATCCATTGTTGGTGAATAATGATTTTTTAAAAGAATCAGTAATCCACTATTAGAATGATACTTGTACTTTCACTCTGCCCTTCCTACACTTCAGTTCTAGTTGGCTTTAATATCATTGATTTGTAGTTGTTGGCTGGAGAACAATGTCAATACACTGAATGCTGTTGCCCCTGAGGGTAATATCAGTTGGGTTTTAGATGTTTTTGAAGAGAGCATAGATTCCTTAGAGGAAAAAGTCAAATATTTCATTCCTTAGGTGGGGCCATGTGAAAAGATGCCAATTTTTTTTACCTAATAACCTTGGCAGTATCATGTTGAAAGCATCCAGTGGAGTTTTTTTTTTCTTTTTTCTTTTTTTTTTCATGAGCCTTCTTGTAAATAATATGGTACCCTTTTGAATAGTGGTTGTTTTTTGTTTTTGTGGTGCTAAGGATTAAACCTGGAACAGGCAAGTGCCCTACCACTGAGCTACACCCCCCAGCCCTATGAGTAATGTATTTTTTAAGCTGGCATGTTCTGATTGTTATGATGCATTTCATTAGATAAATATTTCTTTGTATATTTTCAGAAAAAGCCAGTAGAGGATTTATCTTTATGTGACTAATTTCCTATCTTAACCATTTTGTTTCTGGACTCAGAGTTTATTAGGACTGGCACTTAAAAAAACAGCCTTTATTGATATATAATTAACTTACCATACAATTCACCTATTTGAAGTATATGATTGAATGATTTTTAGAGTATTCACAAAGTTGTGCAACCATTACCACAATAAATTTTAGAGCATTTTTATAATCTCCCAAAAGAAAAGAAAAAATACTATTAGTGGCCACTCACTCCCCTGCTCCAACTCCACACCAGCTCTAGGCCACCACTATATAGATTCATATATTCTGGAATCAGTCAATGTATAGCCTTTTGTGACTGACTTATTTTGCTTGGCATCATGTTTTCATGGTTCATCCATGTTATAGCACATGTCAGTACTTCCTTTCTACTGAGAGTATTTCATTGTAGAGACTACATTTTGTGTATCCACTAACCAGTTAGTGGATATTTGGCTTGTTTCTACTTTTAGGAATTTTTAAATAATGCTTCTTTACGCATTTCTGTGCAATTTTGTATGTGACGGTCTGTTTATTATTCTACTTCTTTTTAAAATACCAGTGACATCAGAGCTGAATAGGACTCTCATATATTCCTCCTGCTCAGCATGATCTGTTTAGACCCATGGAGTATTTGGATTCCAGACAAGGCAGCTGAGGTCCAGATGGGGAAGGTGGCTTCCCTGGGCATGCAGAGCTAAGAAGTGGAGTGGCCATGCTTCCATATCCCTTGCTCCCTGGTTCAGTGCTCTACCCACCAATGTGCAAACATAGAGACCAGAGAAGACCAAAGGCCTGCAATGCATAAGGCTTGCAGGCTTTTTCTGTTTGTTGTTTCTTCTGTTTTGTCCCTTAAAATAGTGTGGTCTGATCTGAAAATGAAAGAACATTAAGAGTTAGAAAATTACTTCAATATTTTTTAGTTTAATCTCCTAGTTATTCAGGTGAGGAAACTGAGACACAGAGAAATGATGTGACTTCCCACCCCAGATCATAATGTTAGTGGCAGATCAAGGACTGGGACTTTGGTTTCTTGGTCCCAGGTCCTTGTCTGTCCCCTTAGATGAGATGGTTTTGTGTGTCTCCTCTAACAGAACCCTGTCACAGGGCTGCTGTCAGCCAGCCATGAGCAGAAGGATGCCTGGGTGCGGGACAACATCTACAGCATCCTGGCCGTGTGGGGCCTTGGCATGGCCTACCGCAAGAATGCTGACCGTGATGAGGATAAGGCCAAGGCCTACGAACTGGAACAGGTAATGGTGACTGACAGCCATGTCTTGGCTGTTCAGCACCTTTTCCTTGAACTGGAGAATGAACCCACAAGGAAGCATCTGTGTGTGCAAAACAGTTGGGGTGCTGGCCTCTCCTCCATTTCTGCTATAGAATATGTTGGGGAGGCATTTAGATGATCTCAGCCTCACATTTGTCTGTCTTTTTGAAATGTTTTTACCCCTCCATGAAACATTGAGAACTTCAAAAATCACACCAAACGGTGATTTCTGAAGCATCCAAATGTCTAACCAAATGAAAGCATCCAAATGTCTAACCCCAAGGTGTCAATTTGCCTAACTGGCTACATTTTTCTTACATGTGCTTTGTCAATTATATATATATTGTGTGTGTGTATATATATATATATACACATAATATATATACACAGAACATCATTATAAACGTGTGATTATTTTTAAAAGTCAGCATACCAGAGCTACACATTCCAAAGTGTGTATTCTACAGAGTAAGTAGTCACATCAAAAGAATATTTATCTAAAATTTCCATTGCTTAAAACATTTCTGAAACCTCCCTTAAAAAAACTTTCCTCTGAGCCATTCCAGGAAAGCAGTCTTATTAATTCATGGTCACCCTTCAGTTTTTAACCAAATCGGTGTTTTCTAATTTTCATACCTATGTTATTCACCATACTGCATAATGAAGTTCTTTTATTGTTTTCCCAAATCAGAAATCAAAATACCCACTAAAGCAGAGATTTGCCATTGTTGAGTTTCAAAGAAAATACTCTGTCCTTGAACACAGGAGGTATTTCCTAAATGTTTTGGGTGATAGCACTGAAGTAGAGAGTATTAAAATATAATTCATTTGGCATGGAGCCTTTGGGATTTATCTTTATAAAGACACTTTTGTGCATGCACGTGTGTATGTGCTAGGGATTGAACTCAGGGCTTCATATATGCTAAGCACAACTAAGCTACACTCCCAGTTCTGGGACTTATCTTAATTTATAGATTCCTGGATGGCCCTCACAGCCAATGGATCATCAGGTCCAAAAAGAGTTCTTCCAGCCCAATCACTGCTTGTTTATAGCATCCAGGGTGGACTTGAGTGATGGGCAGAATAAGGAAGATTTTACTGCCATGGGAAGGCTAAGAAAAGAAGCTTATCTATGGGAGCAAGATTTGGATTTGAGGAGATCTTCTGAGTATAAGGTGATGAAATCTCCCAGTCATGGAGGGAAGGCAAATTTTAAAATTTATGTATACCGTGCATCAAATGCTGCTCCAAGAAGATGGATGAACTTTACAAAAGCAGATTATTCATTAGTAGAATAATTTAATGTCAGTGTTTTACAAATATCCCATCACCCTTTGAGACAAAAATCAAAGTAAAGCAGTGCCCATCTATACACATACATACACACACACTTGCTTGGACTTGATTAAGGTTGACTGGACTTGCTCCTTAATTACCAATAGTGAGACACAAAAAGTCCACATTGTTTCACATTTAATGCCTTTTACTCTTTGATGAATGTGGTAAAAAGGAGACATTTCCTTTGATTAAGGAGAATAACATTGGGATCTTCCAGTGATACTCAACAGTGACACTACTGCATTTTGGATTCAGGTGCTGTAGTCCTTCGTTGTGGGAAACTGTCTCATGCACGGTGGGACTTTTAGGGTCTCTGATCCTTACTCACTAAATGCCAACATCCTCACCTCTATGATTGTAATGAATAAAATGCCTCCATCCCACATTTCCATATACTTCCCTAATCCTAGAGGATGGCAATATCACCCCCAGTTGAGAACCACTATACTTTCTTTTTTTTAAATTTTTATTTTTATTCATACATTGTAAGCATACGTCTTTGTTAGGTGCAAATTGATAACGATACATGTGCTCACAATTCTCATTTGACCCCTTCCCCAAATTCCCACCCCGCTCCCTCGCCTTCCCTCCCTCTCAAGTTCAGTTTAGTGAGTGACCTTGATATACATTAGTGTCCCCCCCGCCCCCGTCCAACCCCCTCGGCTAAATCAACTTCTTTGCTTTCGAGGGTCTCT